>CP139502.1:79741953-79743844 GCA_021014915.2 Artemisia tridentata subsp. tridentata
CAGATGTTAAAGATGAGATGGAGCTTTTGTTTGTATAAAGCTTATGGCCGAATGACTGTTGGTGTAGCTTGGAGATGTATACATAAAAAGATACAATTAAAGATTAGTGTGGAAACATAATTATATGTATGTGAGCTGCAATTGATTGGTATATGTAAATGAGCCGAAATTGCCGCCTCAAGCATTTCATGTTCCATTTATCTTTTATTGCTTTATTCTAAACAGTTAGTGATTAGAGTTGTGCATCCTGCAGCCTCTTCAGATCCTCAGGTGTTAGAGACACGTGTGTGGTCCATGGTTGCTCCAAGTGAAAGTTGTGACGAGGTTGCAGCTAATGAAATAAAAAGTGAGGTTATCAGTATTCCACCAAACTCAAACATCTCTACCCGTCGCTTCGAATACAAATCCTTTTTTTGGGTGGAACACTGTTGTGTCGCTGCTAATATCAGGTTGGTGGGTGTTTGTGTCCCAATTTTTCATTTACCAGTTGTTGCTTTTTTTTGTGTATCTGTTGCTTCTCTTTCGTTTTAGGATTATGATCCATCTTCCCTTAATAGAAGCAATTGAATTCTGGAATTTTATTTGTGATAGAGAGATTGAGCTTCAACTTTTTGAAGAGAAGTATACTCATCGCGAATATGGAATAATCAGAATATTATTTTTGTATAAGCTACTTTCAAATTGATTGACGAAACCTGTTCGAATACCTGCATCCAAATGCTCCAAACTGATTATTTGGGATATAAAAACTATACAAATCAGTTGCACTTTTTAGTATTTAAGTTAGGGAATAAATCAATATTTGAATTAGATTCCAACCATCTGTATAAAATTTGAAGTTTGAATTATCAGTGCTCGAGTTCTTGGATAAAGTTGTTTCTTAGTTAATCCAGTATTCCAATTTGTTGTGTTTTTTGAGGTATTTGAGGTTTCCATGGATGTGAAGCAGCTTACGTGAATGGTTAGTGTAGATATGTTACTTACAGTCATGATGGTAGAAATTTTTGTATGGCTACTTCGCTATGTGTCTGGCTGCGGTCCCACTTGCTTCCTTACTTGAAAGTTTGTGCATGGGATTTTGCTAATTAAAATTGTAATAAAATTGGAGAAGAATGCGGAGGGAGAGCTGGGATTTAAAGGTTATAACTTATAAGTATGTGATGAGTGTTTTTGAGAAATTACCGTTTAGAGGGTATAAATCTATGGTTTCTGTCTTTTGCTGATGTGTATGTTGTTTCTTTCATATGAAGACCCAAAAGTAGAGCTGTCCGCAGAGCTCATGGGGAACCTATGCTGGAAGATGGTAGGGCTGTTAGTACTGTGCCTGATGTGGGTTTGGCGTCTCCTCACCCACCTTCAGTGGAGTTAGGTCTGTCAGTTGTCCACGTTATGGAAACTTCTTACACCTTGCATGGATATCGATGGTTCGGGTACTTAAGTCTATGTTGCACGGAAACGCCTGGGGGTGCCGTCTCCCGTACCGGAAACATTTTGGAAACGGGAAACGCCGGAAATGTCTGGAAACGCGATGGAAACGAATCGAGAAAAAAGGGGAAACAATTTCACAGCTTTTGGAAACCCTGATGTTGGGCCCGGAAACGCTTTGGAAAATTTTCTGGGTCATATTAAAGCGTTTCTGGGCCATTTAAAAACCCGATCGAAGGCCTAATTCGATTTTAAACATACAAAACCTTTAAAAGATCTTGAAACCAATAACGACCCGCCTTGTTTTATTTTGGTTCTTCTGTCGTAGTTTTGTGATAACAAAAGAAGGTTAGAATTTTTTTGTGCTTGTGAGATTCGAACATAAACAAGGCGTTTGTTGTGATTGAAACCAAAAAAGGGGATCTTTGGGTTTTAATATTTATTTTGTTTAAGGGGGTTTGTTTTT
>CP139502.1:79743944-79753944 GCA_021014915.2 Artemisia tridentata subsp. tridentata
GCACCAGCAGGAGCTGCAGGAAGAGGCTTACTAAGATATTCAAATCTTTTGGCAATTCTAAGAGTAATCCTCAAAGAACGATACCAATCATTGAAATTATTAGTCCCAGTCAACTTTTCTCTTTCAATGATAGCTTTGAAAGCAGAACTCATGTTATTCATGTTTGTGTTGTCGAGTTGGGCCATTTCTACAGAAAAAGTTCAAAAGTTAGTACTTTTGATAATTAAACTTTTCAAGAAAATTAAACACCCACGGTAAACTACATTCACCATTTAATTTTCACTGAAAACTAGGATCCAAATTGACGTCGTTTTATTACATCAGCTTTGGCTGCTAGCAATGAAAGTACTCAATAAGGTACGGGTTCACCCAATTGCCAATATCCAATTGCAATTCCTAGAAATCATGGGACTTACATATTATGCCAACCTCAGTTGCAAATGTAAGCATGTTTCATCCCCAAATCTTTATGCCTTGACGCCGTTCCATTACATCAGCTTTGGCTGCTAGTAATGAAAGTGCTCAATTAAGTTAACCAACTTAGAAAACTGTAAATTGACGTCGTTTCATCACATCAGCTTTGGCTGCTAGCAATGAAAGTACTCAATTTACCCTTAGACTACCACCCTTTGAACATCACATTCAGCTTTGGCTGCTAGTGATGTAGGATGTAAACTTAGGTGTTTCCTTTTCAGTTGGATGGCATATAACTTAAATTTTAAGGGTATTAAATTTTTTATGTGTGTAATCAAAATATGTACAAATATGTCATGCATTCATCTTTGTATCATATATTTTTTCAAAACCAGTTTACTCATTCGTTACATTAATAAGCTCAAATCATCAAAGTTTTAATTAATGGCGTTGAGAAACTTACAACATTGCCTTAAGATGCTTCGTACGTTATCATAGTGTACTTGGTAAGTCTAAAATTGACGCACAGGCGAGCGGAGAGACAGAATGGTGTCTCTTTAAGGCCACAATTTAATGTGAAACCAACCTTATACCCACTTTATAGTTTGTCAATTTTAGGTCCGCCGCTTCGACCACTTTTGTACAGTCGCATCAATTAATTAAACACTTATGATTTTTTTGCTTAAAACAATGTTACACCATTATTAAGTCAAGTTTATTTTTCTTTTGAAAATTACCCTTTGTATACAATAATGTCTACAACATATTATAACAAATGCGCAATTAAAAAATAAACATAAACAACTTAATAATGAACATGCTAATAAATCAATTAATATGTATATATTAGTCTTAAGACTCCTATTGGTTTTGAGCTCATTGTACCCAATGGACCACAGCACCAATTTCTTGGCCGCGTAAGTCTTATGATTAATATATACATAACACACATAATTGATTAAATACGCGATTATATGGGGTCTTCCCCAATTTTAGGTCTTCCCTAAAAACCTAATTAATTAACTTTTAGTAATTTTTAATTCGTGTTCAACAATTTAATTACTAAAACCCCTAGTTAATTAATAATCGCATCAATTAGCACGTAGAACATGTAACACTTAGCATCAATTTTCCATGACAAAACATGCATGTTTTTGTCATGGATTCCCCATATTGCACTTATAATCATGTAACACATATTATCAAGCCAATATGTACGCATACTAAATTAATGACATCACAAGGTATTCATTAATTTTCACATAAAATTGCATGCAATCCTAGGGTTTCTACAAGATTTTATCAAAACCAAAAACCCTAAATCTAATTAATGGGTGTCGACCCAAAAATAAAAATTAGGGTTTACAAAAAATCAAAACCCTAGAACACCTATTGCATGTATCTATTCACATAGGTTCAATTTTATGTTTTTAGTAATTAATTACAATTTATAAACCTGGCTCTTGATGCCACTGTTGGAATATGTGAATCATAAATCTATAAACACATAAACATAAAACAACATAACATCAAATCATACGCAACGGATTATACAAGATCTATATACACGTAATTAATTAACTAAATTTATGTTCGTTCATTAAGACACTAAACGAACGCTAAACGGACATAAACGATCAAACATAAATGAACATAGACAAACAAACATAAACTTTATTAAATGATGCATCTAATATTGTTTTATAAGTGTTGTTTTGTTTAAACAAACTAATTTTAATATTATACAATTAAAAGATATGATATATGAACATAAATAAATAAATGAACATAAACGAACGCATAATCGGACGTTCACGAACATAAATAAACGGACATGACTTTTGTTCATGTTCGTTCGTTTAACTAAACGATCGTAAAATATTGTTCATGTTCGTTCATTTAATAAATAAACGAACATAAACGAACTTTTTACCGAACGGTTCATGAAATGTTCACTGAACGTTCAGTTCGTTTACAGCCCTACCTATAAGGATTAGGAAGGTTTCTAGATCCTTCTTGATCCCTATTTTCATCTCTAGTCCTTGTAGTTAATATTTAACGACCGTTAATTAAACTCCGTTAAATACTAACGATCGTTAAGTGTTAGTTTGTGAAATGAATAAATAAATCATAAAACTATATTTTATTATTCAAACCATTGAGACTCATACGTAATTTGTGCAATCCCGAAGTCTCGTGTTCGAAACTGGATATACGTATATTAATTATTATCCATAAACGCTAACAAAAACATCATAATTAATAATAACAATCAAATTCAGTTACAATGATATATAAATATAAAATGAATTCAGATCAAATCAACAGTTGTTTCTACACTACCATACTAACCTTACAGCCACAAAAATTGTTTTAATCAGTTTGTTAAACCCACCATTAGGGTAACTTTATTATTTTTTATTCCATGAACAGTTTTTTCTACAGTACCTTCCTAACCTTACAGCCACAAAAATTGTTTTAATCACTTTGTTAAACCCACCATTAGGGGGGGAGCAACTCCTGACAAATATATATATGTATAATGTGGTACAGTGGTTATTTGTTTAAAGATTATATATATATATATATATATATATATATATATATATATATATATATATATATATATATATATATATATATATATATATATATATATATATACATACATATATGTATACATATATATACATACACATATGTATACATATATATATATATGTATACATATATATATATATATACACATATGTATACACATATGTGTATATATATATATATGTATACATATATGTATGTACATATACATATATATATATATATATATATATATATATATATATATATATATATATATATATATATACATATATATATATATATACACATATATATACATATATATATATACATACATGTATACATATATATATATACATACATGTATACATATATATATATACATATATGTATACATACATATATATATATATATATATATATATATATATATATATTTTAGTGCATCACAATTACAAATTTTGGTGCATCATAGTTATAACTAAATTTTATAACTGTGATGCACCAAAATAAAAAGGTGCATCATAGTGATAAAATTGTGGCGGGAAAATTTTTGGCCTGGAAAAAAAATTTTGGCGGAAAAAAAAATTTTCGGGAGGGGGCGTGGGGGGTGGGGTGGGGGGTGGGTTTCAAAACTTACCCTGAAGTTTGAGATGTTTCAAATTCTACCCTATAACATTTTTTCTCACTTTTCTATCTAATTACACTTTTCCCTAGAACCGGACCCTATATATATATATATATATATATATATATATATATATATATATATGTATACATATACATGTATAGATATACATATATATGTATACATATATATGTATACATATACATATATATGTATACATATATATACATATATATATATATATATAACAGGAGGCGTATGACGTCATTAATGTCACCTCAATGCCACATAATCAATTTCAATGCCACCTCAATGCCACATAATCAATTTCAATGCCACCTAATCAATTTATTTTGTATTTTTATAATTAATTTCGGAAATCTTTTACCATTTAATTTCAATCCGGATCAACAATTTATTTTGTATTTTTATAATTAATTTCGGAAATCTTTTACCATTTATTTTAAATCCGGATTTTTTTTTTCAAAAAGAATGTTACAAGATTCGAACATGGGTTGTAAACATGTTAGACATACATCTTTACCACTAGACCAACACATCACTTGGTATGCATTCTGCAACTTATAATCTATAAACAGTGCAAGTAAAGTCCCTATAACAAATTATTTACCATATCATACTGTATTTTATTCATTCAGGAAAAAACACAACTGCATAACTAAACCCCTGTTATCAATCTCTACCCTTCCAAAAAACCCAAAACCCTAAATCGACAACTTCTGCTTCTCCTACCATGTGGCCATACAATGCTTTGGCTTGCCTAAAAGAGATGGAACAACATCACAGGTAAAAGTCAGTGTTACAGTGATTATGGATCGCGTTTAGATCTGTAATTCTTGGAATAAATGAATAGAACTGAAGTTTCTTAATGATGTCACAGGTATTCTTGCCCTGTTTGCTCGAAGTCTATATGTGACTTATCAGATGTTTGGGAAAAGCTTAATCATGAGGTGCGTGTAGTCAAAGCCTAAACCTTTTTCCATCCGATTGCTCTTCAGATTTAGCCATTAATTTATATTTTTTGCTTTTTTTTTGTTCTATTTTTTCGATTTTTTATGCAATTAAGATGATTTCATGACGCGGGTATTGATTAGTTTTTGTAATTAGAAACTGATTGAAGTATAAAGAGGATCATGACTTACAAGGCGATTTGAGGTACTGCTTATAGGGCTCTTTGTGATTGCTTACTTAGGCTGCTTATTCGGTGTTTGGGATTACTTATTAGCATAACTTCTTTTAGGGACTGTTTGAGATTTCTTATTGACACTGCTGAAGTATAGAAAAATGTCGGAAGGTGGAGACTTGAAGTGGGAGATACATCTGCGAACACTTTCATCATCCGCACGTGACTCCAATTTCTCAAACGATCCTTCTTTCGATGCTTCACTTCTTCATTCCGTAATATTCACTTTTATTTTTTTATATAAATTGATTGAATTTGAATATGTAGGTTCGGAAACTGATTGAGCTTTGTAAAAATGAGGATTCTGATAATTTGAGGGTACATGGAATATTTTTGCAGTGTGCTTACTTTCGGCTTCGCTTTCAAGGTATACTTTTACAAGACTTCATGTTGATTTAGTAATATTTGGTTTGGAATAATCTCCGCCACAGGTATGAAAATTGAATAAAGTCTATGCACTTTAGTCTTGAGTCCTTAGTGTTTTGAAGTGTGCTTTACTTTCAAATTGCAACTGTTAAGGGCAGAAAATGCATTAAAAAACGAAGAAGCCAGCAAGATAGTGGGTATTAAAAATAGAATGAAATAAAAATAATAAAAATTCTTGACAAAATATCAACAAATATTCAAATTTCGTAACTAAGTGATTACCAAAAACAAGAAGTTAGAATAATAAAAAAATAATTGATGTACAGGTTGAAAGGAACATCGACTTGGTCTATGGAGGAGGCAGTATCGGGTTGATGGGTCTCATCTCTCAAGCTGTTTATAACGGTGGTCGTCATGTCATCGGGTATATACACTATTTCGTTATGTTTATTCTGATATCGTACTAATGCGAGCGTTCAAGCTGAGTAACATCAGATATTATTTAAGTTATAACACATCAGCACAAATAAGATATTGCAGCATCTTATGAAACCGATAACATATAGTGAAACAACTTTCAGTGCTATTAAATCAAAACATTGATTGATGAAAATGCATCATTATGCATGGATAGCTTTAAACCTCTTAATAATAACGTAGTACATCATTTAGAGGAGTCACATTTTATTATCTAATGGTTAGTTTTTCCGGCATGTTCATCAGGTTCCGGGAAAAAAATTCGTATGAACAACATGGAAATGAGCGACGCCGTCTTTTACAGAAGGGAAAAAAGGCCAATGGAAGGGCACACACCGGTGCCTGAGTATCTATAGGTAGGACAAGATCTAAAGTGTTACACTTCTTCGTCCACTCATGTGTTTTCTTCCATGCTTTTTTTTTGGTAGTAATATTTGAAAGCTTATTGTGTGATACTGCAGGGTTTCTACCAATGTACGAGGCAAGTGTTGGTACTGATAGTTACACAGTTGGAGCTAATGTTTTCTTGCAATCTATGTTTACCAACGAACACCTTACTTTGAACTAATGTTTTTAAATTGTTCTCTTTTTTAGCAGATCTTATTGAAATGATGCGATCACATGTTCTGCACTCTTGGAACCGGGCGACCATCTTACAGTAGTTGGTGCAGATACATCCTCGCCATCTGTTCATTCGGCCGACGCATTTGCATACCCGGACCGTGTGCCTCATAGTGTTGAAGCAGGTGATGAATGTGTGGTCATTCAACACAAAAAAAATCCTGTTTCATAGACCTACAACCTGTTGTTAACATGCTTTGCTTTACTTTATTCGCAGCTGTACATGGTCGCTGCTCATCACTGACTCCTTCCGAAAGTTGGGACCCACGTCTGCCCATGACGCCCACAGTTCAACAGCCTTTGTAATTTCTGCCGCACTTTCGTACCAGTGTTGTTTCTACTAACGCTGCAAATGCGGTTGCTCAGCCACAGTTGCGCAGCCGTTCATCTGCTAATCAACCATCAGCGGTTTTGTTAGACTTTCGTATGCTACTCTTTCAACGCAAGATGAGACTCAGGTTCCGCGAACAGTTTCCTATGAAGGATATGGAAATGAATGCTTTGATGGTCTGGGGAGTCGTATCCATACAAGATATACTACTAGACAGAAGAGAAAACGGGTAATGGAGGGGCAGCCGTCAACTGCATATTGTAAGAATCAGTCGCCCAAAAGGCGATTCAGCGCAACATCTCTAGGTAAGACAATAGCTAAGTTGTTACACTTCATGCTATGCTCATGTGTTTTCCTCCATGGTTCTATTTTTTTACTAACATGTGCAAGCTGACGGATTTTTTTTTGTGTGTTGTTAGACATGCATGCTGGAAGGTTTATGGCGATGTATGAGGCGGATGTTGGTACTCAAAGTCACGGACGTGCAAACACTAACACTCTGCCTGGTAGTTCATACACTTTATTGCAGTATAGATTTTGTAACTACCACTGTACCTTGAACTAATGTCTTCAGTTTGTGTCTTTTGTAGACGATCCTACTCAAATGGTCGGATCAGTTGCTACTGTTACGCTGCAACTGGGACGGCGATCCTACAGTACTTCATGCAGATACATGATGCCCACAAGTTCAGGCCAGTGTTGCATTCGGACAGCCACATTACGATAAGTTGAAAAGAAATAACTAAATCAATCTCATTTGCTCGCTCTCCATCCCATTTGCTTTCCATCCCTTTTTCTTTTATTATTAAATAAACTTCTTTTGAACAAAGTGGCGACCAAATTGTGAAGTAGTGAGCAAATGGTGGTGGCTAGGCGAATATATTTGCTTGCTATGTCGATTTTGGTAATGTTAAAAAAATAACGTCGATTTTGGTTATTGGGTTTTGATAAGAGTAGATTTTGGTAATTGATTTTACAATTTATGTATCTTTGAGGACTATAAAATAACTCACTTTCAATTTGTGTGACCTGCAAAAGATATTGAATCTACATGGTTAAAAAAAACCTAAGTACTACACCAAAAAGACGCATACATTTTCTCTTAATCTATTGGAGGAAGGTGTTAACGGTTCTATGTTATTGATGATATGCCGTAAGTGGGATACCAATAATGTCAAGGGGAGACACGTACATTAGCGCATACTTTATTGTAATTTGCTATGCAATGCATAACATTTCTTGCAAAAATCACATGATAACATTATTGTTCAATATTATATTTATAATGCTAAATGTTTGGCGTAACGGATGAAAAGGTATTGTAACCGCAACGATAATTGTAATATTGACAACAATATTGGCATATTATAATTATAACATTGCAGTTACACTACCGCACAAGTGGAGACTAAATGTTGCTCATTTTTCTTGCAGCCCGCACAGAACCTGAATCATGAAACTAGCCACCACTAGATGAACCAGATGCAGAAACTCAACAAACAATATAACGGCAGGTAACATGACTTCATTCAATCTCCACTTTGTTGAGTAGCACTGTGCAAAAAAAAATAGAATCTTAAGCGCACGTTACTTACCTGTAACAGATGACACACCATCACCAACAATCTACACTGCAAATGAATCTTCTGCAAAAGCTGCATCATCAGGAGAAACCGTTGACCACTTTTCCAGGATGAAGGAACCACAGAGAAAAAACTTCCAAATATCAATCAGACTATCATGCTTTTGTTCACAAACCACTTACCAGTACGGCGATATCTTTTGTAACGGAAAATAAAATATTATAAATTATGTAGTCAAGTTACTTTCTACGACTACGGCGCATCTTTTGTAAGAAAAAAAAACTTGCTGAAAAACCATGTACTTACGTTATCAGCTATATGTATCCGACTTATGTAAAAGTAATAGAAGTCTGACTTGCAGCAAAATATTCATGAATAGAGCAACTAAGTTGCCTTTATTGTATTTAAGTTATAGATTGTACATAGGTCGAATTAAGCTTTTACCTTGGTTAGTAGCTCTTTCTTTTATGGTCATGTATGTCGGCGAGAAAGGTTGTACAAAGCCTTTTGGCAATAAGTTTATTATGTATTTGAAATTCAGTGAATTTTTAGCCAAACGACCCGCAGCAGAGCGAGTAAGACGCAATCTGACCAGATTTTTGGGCAGCATCCCACCTGCAATCCAAACATGTTAGCCTTAATAGTGTATGCAAACATGAATATGTAAAATAGTTACAGTATGTACAGTTAGCAGTCTAAACAAAACTATGTAACTCCTCTTTTGAACAACGGGTTGCGAGGTAAAGGTCAATTTTATTGTAGAGCCGTATGCAATGCATAATGCCGTACTATGCAAATATATATGAAAGGAATTCAACTAAGATGAAGACAGAAGTCGAAGTGTAAACAAATTACTGAGCCGCCAACGTATACATCCTCAACAATATAGCGAATTTCATAAATTTTCAATCAGATAAAGAAGCATAATTTAAATTAAATAAAAATACTACCTCCGTCCAAAATAAATGTCACATTTGACTTTTTCGAGTATTTTTTATTCAACTTTGACCTTAAATTATTTTTATTTGTGTTACATAATATTTGATGCCAAGTATATGAATGGATTGGGTTTCAAATGTTTTTCATTGGTATAATTTTCATCAAGTATTATATAACACAAATAAAAATATTTAAGGTCAAAGTTGAATAAAAAAGACTCGCAAAAGTCAAAGGCGACATTTATTTTGGGACGGAGGGAGTAATACACAACTAAAAAAAAAAAAAAAAAAAAAAAAAATTAACCACGACTGTTTTTTCGTGATTCATACCAACCACTTTTAGACACATGACTTACACCTAAAATATGACAACGATAATTATAAGTCATGCCCGCCCTTCAAGGCGATTTCAAATAAACTACCAAATATTTAAAAAAAAAAAAAAAAAAAAAAAAAAAAAAAAAAAAAAAAAAAAAAAAAACTATACAATCAATAAAAATAACTACTACCTTATATTAGTATTATTTGTTATTTTTTCGGAGCCTTCGGTGGCCATTTGACTAACGTTGGAAAGAGATGATTGCTATATGAAACTGAAACCTTCTTTCTTTGATTCTTTGATCGGAATACCGATGAAATCCCATTATGTTGGCGCTCATTTTGCCTTCGATCACTAATATCTAATAATTTATTTACAGAAATCTAAAAGTTTTTATGTACAACCCTTTCTTTCAATATGTACAACTTTCAACCATTTTTTACCACCCTTCTTTCGCTATGGTAAAAAATAAGGGCGGGCTTATATGCCCGGCAGGGCTAATAAAGTCATGCCCAACGGGCTTACAAAGCATGCCCGCC
>CP139502.1:79756444-79801444 GCA_021014915.2 Artemisia tridentata subsp. tridentata
TAAGTCATTCACACTCATATTCAATTACTTAGAGAATCGCCCAAATTTCCACCATCATTTTTATTTACATGGCTAAAAAAACTTTGGTCACCGAATTCGATCCATGCGGCTCAAGCATGTGAGCGGAATTCTTCATGATTCGATATTCTTCTTTTTAGGTTCCACGCTAAAATCTTGAATCAAGTAGATGGAGCCTTCGTGTAGCTTATTGATGAAACGATGCGATATATGTATCGTTCTTTGTTGTACAATGCATTACATTCCCCTCCATATACGACATGTACTAACGTTATACATTGTATCATACAACAAAATATAGAATATGCGTAAAATATAACCTTCTCATCCATGGAACCTCTTTGAACAAACTGACCATTTGCTTCACCATTGCTTTTACCATCTAAAACGGCAAGACACTTATTCAAACTTAGTATTCTAATAATAATAATAACAACATAAATAACAATATAAGGATTTCTAGTTATAAGAACCCATACCTCCATTGACGATCCAATTGTCATTAGATACATTGTAGTCCACACCATACATGTAGCTTTAGTCCAGATACATTCATCAGACAATGTGCAGTTTTCCCAAATCTTACAATCCACATCGAAATACTTCTATCCTATATATTAATTTCTATTAACGAAGAAAAGTTTTATGCTACATTATTGAAAGGAACTGCTTTATGATTCTTTTTATAATCGTTAACTAATTATGCTAAAGGTTCCAAAAGATATAACATAATAACTTTAAAATCTTCATACATATCGACCCTCTTCTGATGTAGATGTCCCGTTTTCGTCTTTTGAATCCTCCACATCATCTGAGTGCCAACAAAGCAAAAGGTGTCAAGTGTCGACCCAAAGAAGTTTTTACAGTGCGTTACTCAAATATAGAAGCCATATCATTATAGAATCGTAAAAGGAAAAAATATTAGCTCGTCATTTAACGAAAGAGACTTAAGTACCTGATTCAACTCTTACTCGTTGAGGTTGAAACCGCGCCTTAAACTGAATAGCATTGAATCTCTTTCTTTTTCTGCCCCTAACCTCCGGTGGATCCTGCATTTCAACATTTCCATCTTCATTTACATCTTTTGCGATCTCTTTTGAAATGTTCGCGGTTTTCACCTTTGTTGACTTGATGCTTGTAGCAGGACCATCATCCAGGTTCTGACCTCTTTCGGACCTCCTCAAAGGGCTCGGCCATATTTTCATATGATGGATGTGAAAGAATCGTTCAAAGAAAATGACGGTGGTGAAGATGGTGATTGTTGGTAATTTATAATATTCAAAATTCAACTGAAAAGTCCAATTTATTAACCAAATTAATCCGTTTTAATGACTTGGAAGTTGTAATTTGTTTGCAACCTCTTGGCATGCCTCAACGTAAACATATGCCTTCAATTTCTTCAATTACAATCTTACCATGCATGCACATTCAAAGGTTATAAACCATTAAGTCTTAACATTTATTTCTTGAGTACTGAGTCTTTATATAAGCTTTAAGATTCCATAGAACTCAATTTAGTTTAAATTATTAGTTTATTAACTTTAAAATCTCTTAAAAGCTTTCATAAGAAGCTCCACATTAAGGAAAATTCATTATCTTAAAGTACATATTTGAGTTTCTTAACTTGTGACATTAATGCTCACATTCAATAGGGGAACTCATTATATATATATATATATGTGTGTATATATATAGGGGAACTCATTATATATATATATATGTGTGTGTGTGTGTGTGTGTGTGTGTGTGTGTGTGTGTTTTATTTTATGTAAATGAAAAAGAAAAAAAGTTTGTCCTACGGCACCACATTTCTGGTGCCAAGGGTAACGGCCAGAATGTGGTGCCATAGAATTTCTGGTGCCATAAAGGGTTTTGCTGACTTGGCAGCACTTTTTGGCTATGGCACGAGTTCTACAGCACCAGTGTACCGACCACTATTAGAGCACTAGGTACCCACCAAGCCATCAATTGGTGTTATGGAAAAAGCGTTGCTGATGACATCAAATAATACTGATATTTTAGTGTCAATTTTCCCCTAATATGCTCATTGTTTGTATTGTTTTATATGGATATATGTTTTGATTTCTTTGTATTTCGCTTCCATGTTATAAATGAGCATATGAGAAAAAGAGACGCGGAATTGGAAAAAGTACTTACGATGATACACACTTTAGTATGCTGACTTTGAAGAAGTTACGGCGTAGTTACACTCTCCACTTACGCCATAACTAAGGATTTATACACGAAGACCAAGTCAACGCAAATCAAGGATTACTGCTTAATTACCACATAGATTAAGCCGTAACATTTTAGAGACTTAGAAGAATTTCGTGACCATGAAGGTTACGCCGTAGCCAACGCAAGAGGTTACGGCGTAAAAATTACACATAATGGGATTGAATATATTACGGCGTAACCAACATGAAGATTACGACGTAATTGTTACACTATGAAGATTACGGCGTAACTATCCATCAAGTTACGCCGTAAATATTATTAATCGGATAAGGATCGTCAGAAGATACACTAGTTACGGCGTAACCATAACTAGAGGTTACGCCGTAACTTTATCGAAGCCTATAAATACAAACCTTATTTTCTGCATTTACATAACTTTCTCACCACAAAAAGTCAGAGAACGAAGTAGGGTTCCACAAGGACGATCTCCAGTCGCATATGAAGCATTTTTCCAAGGGAGAAATTACGCCATAACATCAATAAGTTTTAGCAAATTACATTTGATTTATACTTATGATTTCATGTCTTTCATTACCATTCAAAACATTGAATCTTCTGTACTTTTCAAAATGATCGGCTAAGCACCTTTGGTGCTAGCCAAGTTATGATTCCTTTTATGTTATGATTATATTTTCGCGCTTTTATTATTGCTTCTAGTGTATGTATGCTTAGTTTATTCGTAGATAGCTTAGCTTTTGTAGTTTTGAAGGGCGGTTGTACTTATTACGCTAGGAGAATGGACTAAAGGACCTTAGAGCAGTAGGTTGCGAGGGTTGGTAAGAATTAACCATAGGACTACCAATTCCTTGTATGCGAATGGACCAATGGATCACCTTCCGATATTGGATGAACTTAAGAAGTTAGGGATGTGTGGTCTAAGATCCGAAAGGCCGGATCACACATTAGAATGAATCTAGCATGTAGTGGTACTTAATGACTTAACCTAGTCTACCGGCGACCTCTGTTAATCACAAAGGATCCAACCTTTGATATCAGAGTAGGATTCTAGGGGATATAGGCTAGACGAATTGATGATCATAGGAGTCTAGTGAATCTAAACCCCACTTGAAGCGATAGGAAGCATTATTAGAGAACATAGTCATTGCATGATTGGATTAACAACTAGGCTAGTACACTTTCTCCCTACTGCATTCAACTCAATTTAATTTCCGTATTTCATTTCTGTTATTTAGTTTAATTAATCAAACAACTCAAAACCCCTTTTAATACCTGACATAAACTTAATCACACACATAGCTCTTAGGACGACCTCGGTTTTACCAAATACTACACTACATACGATCGGGTTCTCTGCCCGTTATTGCATAAGGTAGACGAGACTTAATATAAATTTAAAACCTGGTCAGAAAACCTGCATCAGTTGCCACATCATCACTTTTTCCCATAACACCAGAATACCCCATAACACCAAAAACACCCGTCCTTCCATAACACCACATTTCTGGTGCTGTCAGGTACCTCAACTTTTTATAATTATTTTTCATTTATACATTAAAAAAAGCACATTAAAATTTTCTTTAACACACACTTTTTTTTTTTAACGGCGAGTTAGTACAATACTAAGTTAGTTATTCGATTCTACAGTACTTACCCAGAAGGTAGTCCCTGCCCACCTCGAATAATAATTAGTGATTCGATTTCACAGTACATACCTAGAAGGTAGTCCGTGCCAGCCTCGAATCGACGCATCTATGAGGCAGAACCCCACATATTCTACCTTGAAGGAAAACTCCCACGGAGAGACTCGAAATTGAGACCTCTCGCATGTGGTAACAACCTCCCCAAAGTCACATTTTATTACTCATTACCAACTCCGCTTTACACTTTATTACTCGTTACCAACTCCATTTAAACAACGCAATAACCATTTAAACATAAGAATCATCATAACGAAAATAATAGATGTTAAATAAACAACGTAACTCATTAGGCCCAAGCAAGTCCAACAACAAATACCCTTATATTTAGTGTCACTTACAACCCTAATTTATCATTTTAAACCCACACACTCATCTTCCTCATAAGTCATAACACTCCATTCTCAAAAACACACATTTCTCAGATTACTACTCTCTCAAAATCACAAGAAACAAACACCAAACACAAAACATCCCAACCTTTTATTTCAACTGAAAAAAACAAAAAAACAAAAAAAAAAAAAAAAAAAAAAAAAAAAAAAAAAAAAAAATTCAAGAAAACGCGAAAAAAAAAAGGGGGGGAGGAAAACCCGAGGGACGATACCCAGCTCGCGCTGTCAGGTGGCGTTTTTCGGGCTGGTGGTGACGGCTCAGCACTCGAAAACGCCACTTGTGGTGTGGTCCAGGTTCCATCGAGTTGCGTTTTCGGGGATGGCTCAAGCCATGGCACACGACACCTTGTGCTCTTATGGTTTTCAATCTTGTCCTTCTTTCTGTCATATATGAGTATTTAATTTAAGAGAAAAGTTATTTATACTCTCCAAATTCTTCCTATACATAATGAACCAATAAAAAAACTCACTTTCATTTTTTTTTAAATTAAATATCTCAGAAACCGTTAATCGTTAAGCGAAAAAAATCATATTATCACGACGATAATTAAATTATCTTTCTATAAAGGGGGGGGGGGGACTTCTTTATACTTTCGATGATTTTTTTTTTTTTTAGTGTTGAAATTTACGTTTGGAAAAATCATATGTGATTTGTTATTTTAAAATCACATGTGATTTAATGAAATCGCATGTAATTTGTGAAATCAAATGTGATTTCACGTGATTCATAACATATAAATCACATGTGATTTTTTCTGACGCAAATTTTAACACTAAAACAAAACTCGAAAAAAAAAATTCGTCGAAATTATATCGAAGTGCCCGTCTAGTGAAAAATAAAAGAATTCTCGTCGCGATAGTGTATTTTTGTCGCTTAATGATTTACTGTTTGCAATATATTTTATTTAAAAAAATAGTGAAAAGTGATTGTTTTAATTTTAATGAAAAAATAGTTAGTCAAAATTGGTTCGTTAGGATAGAGAATATAAGTCTATAATGATCTTAACTAATTATCTTAAGAGCTTATCAGAGTTTATCATAGCATGAACTTATTTTTTTAGAAAAATAAGCTACCATTGAAAATAAGTCTCGTTTGGCTGACACGGCTTGAAGGAGCTTGTTAAAAAATAAGCTACTAAATGAAATGCTAGTTGTACTAGCATGTAAAAAAAAAGCTCCAGCCACCTGCTCCAGCAACCAGCTCCAGCAACCCGCTCCAGCGATCCACTCCGGCTCCTACTTGTGCCAAACATACCCTAAGTCTATAATGATCTTAACTCTTGTTTGGTTAATGAAGCTTCATGCTTTTGGTCTAGTCTAATAGCTCTTAAAATAAACGTTCTTTCATGAAGCGTTCTAAACATTTTGGAGCTTTTAAATCTAATAATTACTCATTTACCCCTAAGCTCCTGTAAAAAAACGTTTTCATCCATATGGGTTTTTAGTTTTTATCAACCAATTATAATAAAAAAATAATAATAAAAAAATAAAAATAAAAATAAATAAATATACCCCATTTACGAAAAATTATTTTGTTTCTTTTGTGGTATATTACCTAGAGAAAAATTATTTTACAAAATGGTTTCTTTCAATCTATGGCTTGTTAAATTCACGATATATCACTTAGCGAACATATTTGTAGACATGAAATTAACTCCAAAAATATTTCCGAGCAGACATGTAATAAAATGAAATAGGCCCATAACGATATTGCGATATCAATATGGAATGCACGACATAGATGATTATTACGAGCATGTTACCTTACAAGTCTTAACATTATTATTTGTACAAGCGTCGTATCCGCGCAAAGTAGCATCATTAAATATATATTTTTTTCAAATTTTGCATATGTATTTTTATGTCATTTTGCTATTATAATAATAGCTACAGCTAACTCGCTAAATACTTTTATAAACAAATAATATACAGCTTGTAACTATCGTTTTCAATAATCAGTCTACAATTTACAACAATCAGCTATCAGCTTACAACAACTAGTTTACGGTTAGCTTTGCCAAAAATAAGAAGAGTTTCTTTTCCTCTTAATGAGTAGAGCCAAATCCTTGTTTCATCTTATTAGAAAGGTCACATAAACTCTACTCTCTCAATTAAATAGAATCTAAACATGTCGCCAAACCAATTAATTTAGTAAACAACCCATATAGTCTAATATTTAAACGTGACTAAAGAAGAAAAAATAGAAAAAAGTAAGGGATTAAGCTGAAAAATAGCAAAGAACTTTTTCAAATGTACCGATTTGGTACGTGAACCCTTTTTTCCACTTAATGTAACATACTTTCATGTTTTATTCCAATTTGACACGTGTGTGATGATGTGTCACCTTATAAATGGTGACACATGTCAGACTTTCAGTTATGTCACGTCATTATCACGTACCAAATTGAAACAAAACATGAAAGTACGTTACATTATGTGGAACAAAAAAAAAGTTCACATATCAAATCGATACGTTTAAAAAAGTTCGTTGCTATTTTTCAGCTGCGAAAATTACTTACATGCCCAAACATAAAGGGCAGTGTCCTGCAGTACCGTACTTTCCAACGTTGTTCAAAATTACCCAACCATGTCGCGTATATTTATTCCCGGCATACCCAACATTAACGTGTCGAGTTCTTATTGGACGAAGACCAAATAAATAAAAAAAACCCTAAAACATATCGCGTAGAAATCTACCCGACTTTACCCGATATTGCTTTGGGAAAGAGCAAGCCCTGAAAAAGCTTACCGGAATAAATGTTTGAAACGAAAATTCATATGAATTTCGCTTATTTGACCGTTAAGTCACTTAGTTTTTTTTCGCAGATCTACTTTTTAGTGTATGTGTTACATTGGTGTTTTAGTGGTGGTGATAAAAAAAAAGTGTTGGTGTTGTTGGTGGTGTTGTGGTGACAGGGGTGATGGTGGCGTGAGTGTGGTGGTGTTGGCTGTGGTGGTGATAAATTGGTGCTGTTGGTGGTGTTGTGGTGGTGTTGTGGTGACAGGGGTGGTGGTGGCATGAGTGTGGTGGTGTTGGCTGTGGTGGTGATAAATAAAATTGTTGGTGGTGTTGTGGTGACTGGGGTGGTGGTGGCGTGAGTGTGGTGGTGTTGGCTGTGGTGGTGATAAATAAAACTGTTAGTGGTGTTGTGGTGACAGGGGTGGTGGTGATGTGACTGTGTGGTGGTCTTTGAATCAACTGCTGGTGGTGTTGTGGTTGTGCTGCGGTGACAGGTGGTGGTGACATAACTGTGGTGGTGTTGGTTGCGGTGGTGACTGAGTTAACGGTTGTTGGCGGTGAATATGGCGGATTATCGGGTATTTCGCAATATTTTTTTTTTGTTCCATTACACTTATTATTTATTTGTTACGTATATGTGTTGTAATATATATTTATATGTTTTTGTTATTTTAGGATTATGCTGCGCAAATTACATGTAGGAGTAGGTTGTTTTTAATTAGAGAAATTACAGATCTGATTTTGAACACCCGTAAGGAACAATTATTTAGGGAAACATGTTTTGGTTGGTTGTTAGATATCCCGAAAATGCAAGAGAGTGGGGTGTTAGTACATTATTTTATATGCCACCAATTGCCGTGTGAAGAGGGAGAGGCAGAGATTGTTCCTTTGAGATATCGTGTACGTGATCTTGATCGGGTAGGTGAGGTTGAGATTAAGTTTGGTAGGGAGGAATTCTGTCTAGTTACGAGTTTAAAGTTTGGGACAGATTTTAGGGAGCCTTATGAAACTGGACCTAATTCGTTTAGGAGACGAGTGTTCCCTTCGTCTACTGATTCCCAGAAAATACAAGTTGGTAGGTTGTTACGTAAGATAAAAAGTGCAGAGTTTCGTGATTTGAGCGACATAGATGGTGTTCGGCTTTGTTTGTTAGGCGTGTTGATGTTGGTGTTAAAAGGGACTGAGCTTAGGAATGTAGTTGACGGATTTTTAGTTAGGTTAGTAGAGGATTTAAATGCGTGGAATGTGTATCCGTGAGGGTCGTTCGTATGGCCAACCTTGTACAATAATCTAAAGGATGCAGTAGTTCAGCGTAGGGAAAAGCACTTTTCGGAGGGGAGGGATCCTGATTCACCTCCTAAGTACACGTTGAATGGCTTTATATGGGCCTTCAAGGTATGTCATATATAAATTTCTAAAGTTAATGTATATGTATACTGTTAACGAATTTAAACAAAATTACCTTTTTATAGACGTGGATATTGGAGATGTTCCCTCATGGTGCGGCCCCTGCGTTTTTTTTCATCAAGTGTTGTATCCCCGATCAAATGCCTGGCGTTATAAAAACATGGTCTTTAGAGAGCGTCTAGACAGCTTTGTGGATGGCCAATTGCGTGTGAGTTTGAGATATGCACTTAATTTTTTACAGTATGATTATAATTTTTTTTTTTTGGTTTTTTTTTAATGTTGTATATATTGTCCATGTTTTTTAAAGGTAAATCGACCTTTGCCGAGGCTTACACCGGATCGCTTTGAGCAAAATACCGAGTGGTGGGTTCAAAGTAGAGCGTTTTTTGATGGGAATCCGCCCGCCCCTCCAGTGATACAGCCGCCAGTAAACCGATCTATGCATGATGATATTCCCCCGGTACTTTTACAAAAGATGATGGCATATGACACGAAATTCCAGGAACATGAGTTGAAGTTTAAACAAATTGCTGGGGAATTTGGGGTAAATAGTTTACGTTAATTTATTGAGGTTTTGTATAAAGATGAATTAATAATTGTTAATTGTTTGACTAAACAATTTAATGCAGCAATTCTGAGTTGGGAAGAAACCACCACTACATAAAGGATCAAGCTTTGTTGGTGACGAAAATGTTGGTTTTAGTGACTTTAGTGTGTTTCAAAACACGCAGGTATATTTACGTGCTTTTATGTTTCTTATATTTAGATTTGTTGGATACTAACTCTACGTTATAATTTTATATTTAGGGATTACAACACACCGGCCGTCCATTTGGTGAGCCACCGAACGACTCTTTCTTTAAAGGTGCTTACGCCAAAGTGGTGGAGGTTTGATCCGTTCCCAAGCCTATGGTAATCTATGTACTATGATAGGTAGAGAGTGTTTCAATTTTAATTTTCCATATGTGTTATATAACTTTATACACTTGAGAGATGTGAGAATCTAAACACTTTATATGAGATGCTAGTATATAATTTTCGTGCTTATTTAGACTAACATGGAACAATTGTATGTTGTAACTACTTTTATATTAATGTTAAATGACCCCTAGCTTGTAAATTGATTAGAATAAAAGCTCATTTGCTTGAGGACAAGCAAATCCCAAGTGTAGGGATATTTGATAAGGATTTATTTGCTACCTTTTAAAGGGGTCATTTAAGCCAAAAATCGAGTAAATATGATCAAATATTGCCTCAAATCGTTTCTTTTTGTATTTTAGGTACTTGGGACGAGAATTGTGGAAAACAACACTTTTGGAGCATATTTGGACGATAAAGTGAAGAAAACGATGAAGTCGCGAAAAGTACGTCAGACTTGGAGGTCTGACGGCGTCACTAGACACAACGTGATGTCGTCCCTTGTAAACTCATGGAAGATTTCTAGTGTTGAGCTAACAAGTGACGCCTCAGAAGATTTTGAAGGCTTTATAACCTGACGCCGTCAGGTGTAAAGTGGAGATGGGCGTCACGCTTTATGCTA
This sequence comes from Artemisia tridentata subsp. tridentata, assembly GCA_021014915.2. Lineage (NCBI taxonomy): Eukaryota > Viridiplantae > Streptophyta > Magnoliopsida > Asterales > Asteraceae > Artemisia > Artemisia tridentata. The sequence continues at coordinate 79,766,438 of CP139502.1, forward strand.
ACAAGAGACGGCTCAGAAGGATTTTACAAGTGACGGCCTCAAATCCCTTTCTGACGCCGTCAGAGCGGCAATTACACAGACGAAACCCTAAACCACGGCGAGTTGACGGCGTTAGAGGCTATAACCTGACGCCGTCAGAACTGTATTCCTATATATATTTTCCAAAGTTTTCATGGTAAAGTGTGATATCTTTTGAGAATAAACCCTAGTCGAATTTCAGCAGCTTTGTAAGGGTTTTTCAACCCTTGAACAATATGCTTTATTGAAGATAAGTTATTCGTTTAATCATTCAATATGTCTATGCGTTGTTAGATTAATTGTTTATCTTTTCTTCTATCTATCATGCTAGCTTAAGTTTGTTTGTGGTTGCTTAGATCTAATGAAACCTAGTTATTGAATATTGATTTGTTGTCTCTTGTTTAGTTGATTGTTATCACGTTAGGTTAAGAAAACTGGCTGACCTCATATATGTAACTAGCTTGAACGTCTTAAAAACGCAACCGAAGAGTGCACTATTGGTTTTGTTCGTTGTATTTATTGCGTGAATTGCGGCTTTTAGATCCTAGAAAACTTAATGGATGTTAAGGGATTTAGGGGAGACTAATATTCATAGAGTTGGGGACTTCGGCACCTCCCCACGACCAATAATAAGGAATACGACGCTTCAACTAAAACAAGGATGTGACAATTCAACGAATCAATAGGAGATAACTAGGGAGTAATTAAATCTAAGTAAACACGCTTTTCCTATTATAAGAAGTTCACCAATTTACTTTTTCTTGTTTTTAGTTTACTTTTAGTTTAATTTTAGTTTTATAATTAGTTTTTGAGTTAGTTTATTACCAACTAATTCTGCCCACTCCTTCAAAACTGAGATTTTAACTGCTTTCTAAAAAATATAAAAAATAAAAATAGAATCATCCCTCACCTCTAGAGTTATCTCGTCATACATCTTGACCTAACGACACTATTCCCCTAGGGAACGATCAACCCCCCAGACCTACCTATACTACACTACAACGATCAGGTACACTGCCTAGAGGATTGCAAACTTCTCAAGATCCGTTGGGAAGTAAAACCTTTTGCATGGACGCAATCCTCGCATCAAGTTTTTGGCGCCGTTGCAGGGGAATAGTTATTGTTTAGGTTCAATTGCTATCTCGTTTAGGTCTACTCACTAGATTCCTATCAAGTGAGAATTTTATTTTCTTTTTATTAGCTTTCTTTAGTCTATCTTTTCTTTGTTCCCTTTGTTCATATCCCTTCATTCGCCATCATGGTGGGTGAAGCCATCTTTGAACCTATCAACCAGCAACACCAAGCTCCACCAAACCAACAACAACAACCACACCAAGACCCACCAATTAACCAAGATCCACCTCGAGCCTATACTCTAGGTAAGTACTTCCGACCTAGCCACCAAGGCTATCGAAACACCATTGAGCTCCCCCAAAGAGCCAATGTGTCTCCCTTACGATCCGACACCATCCGGTTGGTGCAAAGCGGATGTGCATTCCATGGACTTCGTTCCGAAGATCCAAATCAACATCTCAAGGATTTCCTTAAAATTTTATATTCGATAGACCTTGATGTTGCAACTCAAGAGACGACACGGTTGTGTCTCTTCCAATTCTCTCTACGTAACCAAGCTAGTCAATGGCTTGAGCGTTTACCTGCGGGATCTATCACATCTTGGGATGATCTTACCTCTCGTTTCCTTGCTCAATTCTTCCCACCAGGGAGAACTACCAAATTAAGGAACAACATCTTGATGCTCCAACAACGTTAAGGTGAAACTCTTTATGAGGCTTGGACTCATTTCAAGGACTTACTCCAACAAGTCCCTCATCACGACATTGATCTTTGGCTTCAAGTCCAAATTTTTTACGATCATGTCAATCAATCCGCAAGGCAAACCATTGACCAAGCGGCCGGTGGTAAGCTACGTGACAAGAATGCGGAGGAATCGTGGGGAATCATAGAAGATCTTGCTCTCTATGACAACGAATGTTGGAATGACCCCCGCGAGTTGAGCAAAATGGTCAAGGCAATATCCTTTCCTTCGAATAACTCAAGCATTCCCAACCGTAGGATCATGGAGCTCGAAGACCAAGTCAAGTTTCTCATGAAATCCTACGAAGCTCCTAAACCTTTAAGTCAAGTGAACAAAATCACTTCTTCATGTGAGTTATGTAGTGGTCCCCATGACACTCATGATTGCATGGAACTCCCCGAACAAGCTTTTGCGGATTATGCATCCTCGCGTACCGACTGAGCGGGAGACAAGTGGTTCACTTTTAAACCCGAGCAAAACACTTATGGTGATTCATACAACCCATCTTGGAAGAATCATCGGAACTTTAGGTGGAAACGAAACCAAAATTCTTCTCAAAACAATTTTTCAAATCTACCTAATCGTTTCCAATCAAACGGTTCATCTTCGAACCGTACCTTCAACAATAATCCTTCCAACAATTCCAATAATTTTGAAGGATTAATGTCCAATTTTATGGCATCTCAAGAAGCTCGTTTGTCTAATTTTGAAGCCGATTTCAAACAAAAACTGAGCGAGATGACCAATAAGATTGAAAATTTATTGAATGCACTCAACAACCAAGTGATGACCCCGTCAAGTAGAGTTGCTAGAAACACAAGTGGGGGTAGCGAGGTTAAGGATCCTTCATCATCTAAACATGTTTACTTTGTTAATGCCATTACCCTAGTGCCACCAAATAGTGGTAGTGAGGAAGAAGACAAAGGATGTCATTAAGAACAAAAGTGATCCTAAGGAGGAAATTAAGAATGATAATGAGAAGAAAGTGGAAGAAGTAGATGAAGATCACTTCAACAAGTTTCCTAAAAAGGATGAATGCGCATATCATAAGTATTTATTTGAGGATCCTAAGACACCGTATTGCATAAGTTCACCAATCCTAAAAATGGGTGACCCATCTAACATAAACATACCATGTAACATCGGGCACGTGCATGTGTGGAAGGCTTACATTGACCTTAGATCCCCCATAAACATCATGACTAGGATCCACCACAATTGGATAATGAAAAAGCAACTTGGGCCTAGGAAAGATCCCGACACGGGTAGGGTGAATAACTTTGTAGGGAGAGTTAAGGGAATGCACGTATACGTAGGAAACTTCACATATGTTACGGATTTCGTGATAGTTAAAGATATTTGGCCGGTGATTGATAGTTGTTTATCTTACGTAGTGTTTGGAAAACCATTTGTGGAAGTTTCTAAAATGACTTATGACCCAACCTTAGGGATAGTTAGATTTACGGATGAAACCGGAGAGATTGCCTACCAAATGCCATATAAGATTGAGCAATTCTGTCTTTTTCTAAACCTAGAAAAGGAACTTAAGCAATCGGTCTACTATAGGAATGATGAGGATAAGAGAAGAGGAGTAGATCATGTGATGAGAAAGATATTTGGTTTTTATAAATAATGCTTAAAATTAGGTCCGGAGTACAAAACCAAGATAGAAGATGACGTTGAGAACGTGACGGAGGATGAAGTCACATAGTAGGGTGTTGGCGTATGTGTCCGGACGGCCTATCTTGTCCGGACGTCCGGACGACACGGAACACTTCGGAAGAAGGCTCGGAAAGTACCTAGCTCATCCGGCTAGGGTAATCTCAAGCAATGGGACAGGTGGCATTATCTTTTGGACAGATGGCAACAGCAGACGCCGCCGCCGCCGCCCCAGGATTTACGGGATTGTGTCTGCGACACGTATCCGGAAAATCCGCCGTCGCCGTTTCAGGTACTGTAGCTGGGTAGTATAAATACCCAGCTCATTTACTACTCTCAACTTAACTTTTACCTTACACATTTACTCTCAATTAATGTTTAAGTCTTTCGGATTACCCCATACTTATCCTCACGCCGGAGCTTGGTCCTGGGAATAACACCCGGGGCGAGCCTAACGTGAGTGTCTATTATGTGTAGGTACTTCGGAACCTCAGCAAGACCTTGTCCGGAAGATCTGATTCCATCACCGAAGGAGTTGCAGGTTTTTACCTCAACAAATTGGCGCCATCCGTGGGACCTACTATTCGATCTACCTGAGGTTCAGAATGGCTGGTCCTACCCCAACTACCCCCGTTCGAAGTTCGGGGGGAATTGAGGGGTCCGGAGGAGGAGGTCAAAACCCCTCGGACACCCAAACCGTTATGGAGGGTCACATATCGGCTCTTAAGGAGTTACTCAAGCAACAAGGCAACCGCGACCTAATAAGACCCATATTGATAAACTTTGAAGATGATTTAACGAATGCTCACAGAGAGTACCGTCCCAACCCATATAACGACAGGAATGACCACTATGCCCCGAAGGCCCCTTTCGGAGCGGATAGCAGTCGAAATAATCCCAGGAATGAGTTTAGACCTCGTAGGAGGGATCACTATGCTCCTTATGCTCCCGTCAGGAATGATAACGTTGGTAGGACCGATTCTCGCCGGTATGACGCACGGCCGGTAGATCTGAACTCTCTTACAAAGGCTCCAAAAGAGATTCTTGCCACCGAACACCAGTTAAGATTACCAGAACCCCCTCCGTTGAAAGGAAAACCCCTTAAAGAGAATCTAGACAAGAATTGCGACTACCACGATGAGAAAGGGCATCTCACCAATGATTGTTGGCATCTGAAGGAGCAGATAAGGGTGGCCATAGAAATAGGTAAGTTGGACCACCTCTTGAAAGATTTTAGGCAGAGGGGAAAGGCATCGCAAAGAGGGGATAACCATGCAAATAAGGGAAAGATCATTAATATGATCCGAAGTCAAATGGCCGTAGGAAAACAAAAGATCGCAGACGCAGAAAAGGATTGGATGAACGCCTCGATCAGCTTCCCGCCTATCCTCCCGGGGGACGTTTCAGACGAACCTTTAATGGTCGAGGCCGAAGTGGAGGTGATTGTACAATAAATTACACTACTAGACCTTCGATGATGATCAAAGGATTTATGGGGTGTTGAGGTTGCGCCAAGCTTGTCTTTAACCTGAAATAAGAAATACTAAGACACTATGTTAAGTGATTGCGCAGGGGTTGGACCCTGCGACCCACCTCTGGCGTGTGAGTAAGTATGTGGTATGGTAAGTTTGTAGTAAATCGAGAGAGTTGAGTTAGCATTACCATGGTTCTTGCCTGTCTAAGCTATTTATAAAGGAGAAATAGGCCTTAGAGGGCACTTGCACTTGATTCGGAGATCATGGGGGCGTCCCATAATTTGTGGTAACTGCTAGGGCTTTGTGACACATGATCTCATCCTTGACGGGAAAGCCTAAGGGAAGAGGGAACGTAGGTGTGACCAGGTCAAGGTGGTTCTCCGTTCTAGTTCCTTCAAAGGAGATACCCCGAAGGGCTTAGGGCTTCGATTGGCGGATTCCCTCATGGTAACCACTTCATAGATGAATGGTTTTACACCAATGAAATGTTTTAGGAGATTAACCTGGGCCTCCGAAGAGAGGGCTTCGCACAGGCTCGAAGGGGAGTCCTTCGGCCCGTTCGGAGGGTACATCATCAAGCCCCCCAGTCGAAAGTGATATATATGTACGAGTATAAATTGCATTCGACTCCAAAAACATGCTACACTCTATCCCTTTCATCACAAATTCAGACGGAAAAAAGATATGTGCTTAAACAAACTATGCAATAAATGCGGTTAATGAGTATCCAACTACCATACCCTAGGCTACAGTAGCTAGGATTTCGGTAACCACAAACATCTTTTCAAAATTTAAAAAATGAATTGGAATCCGTGTATGTATCAGCTTATGATTGCACGTGGATGGCTAGGATAAAACTTCAAAGGATATACATAAACCCTCCATAATCCTAACCCTAGATTACTTTTCTTTTGCGCCCAAAATACACAAACACAATACTGTGCTTCGGGCTTCTTCTGATTTTTAAGGTAATTTCCCTCCCCAATTCTTTGACCTCTTACTCTCATTGTTCCTAGTTCAAGATGAGTATGGCTGCGAAAAAAATCATTAAGCAACAAAAATGTACCCTATCAGAACAGGCTTTAACAAAATTTCTTGGAAAATACCCTATACCCAAGGAGTTTAAAGTGATGCTTCCAAACGAAAACCAAAATATTTTTGATGCTCCAACGGGGTATGTGGGGCTTTATGTTCATGCATTTACAGAATCCAACTTTAGGATTCCAATCCATCCCTTAATCCTAGAGTTTTTACAATATTATCAAGTATATATCTCCAGGTTGAATCCTTTTGGCTTAGCCAAGTTGACCACCTACATTATTGTGTGCAAAGCTTATGGCTATGAACCAACTCTTACTGTTCTTAGAGGCTTTATTAACCTTTGCCCGGGTGGTGATTGGATAACCTTTGCCAAGAGAAGTGAGCATGATGTGCCTTGTTTAATTACTAAACCCTTCGCCAATATAAGAAAATGGAAAGGTTTGTTCTTTTATGTACAAAACACGATCATACCTCCCGAATATCCAGCCTTGTTAGATAAAGCATTCCGGTTTGACGAGAAACGCTTTGATGACCCTTTACCATACCACATAAGAAACAATCCCCTGTACCAGCGTCTTGCACGCCACCCTTTTGATGTTCAAACATTTCCTGAGCCGGTTCTGTATATGGCGGGCATTGTTGATCATTGGGAAGGCTCTCCGTTGAAACCTGAGATAATGTGTGAAGGGAAAAGTATGTATATACCCATTCAAATAAAGTAAATAACTTATCTGCTGATATTTATCTTTTCTCCTTTGTTGTTGCTGGAATGGCGTTCAGAAATTTCGTTGTAGCCCGTGGTACCAGAGAGGTTAGTTTCATCCCCCCAAGATCCAAAGAATGTGAGCTACGGATTAGGCTCTCCGTCGATATCAGTCAACAATAACGAGACTCCGCACTTTGTGGAAAATGTAGCAGATTCTGATGATCCCCTTATCAAGGAATTTCAAGCGAGGCTCGTAGGGTCTTCCGGCATATCAGACAAGAAGAAAAGTAGGAAAGGACGAGTTGCTATGTCTGTGAAAACTCCTCCGAAAAGGAAATTATCTCTTCCGACCCCTCCGACAAGAACGGTGAAACCCAAAGGCTCCCATGCTAAAACCTTCGTACCTACCTTCCTAAAGATTCCCGAAGATGAAACTTCTAGTAAGTGGAAATCTTTCATGCATAATAAACACTATACTTCATATAGTTGACTGTCCTATCTTTCACAGGTTTACCTGACATAAAGGAGCTTCCGAATGCCCTTGCGTGCCACCAGTTGGTTGAAAAGATAACACCTGCCATTTGGAGAGGGATTTTGGATAACATGTCCATGGAGGAGCTTTGTAACTTTCATTCCAAGAGTTATGCTAGACAAGCTGTTGTAGATAATCATCTTAATTCTCGAACAAGGGAACTGGTTCAAATAGTGGTGGCTGTGAGAGGGAAAATGGATGCCATCTTAGCCAAAGAAAAAGACAGAGATTATGAGTATGCTGAGTTGGAAGCCAAGTGTAAAGAAGCAATGGAGGATTTGAAGAAGAATCCTATTGTCCAAGACATGTGAACAAAAATCAATAGTCTTGAAGGACAATTGAGGAAATCCTAAGCAGAATGTGACAGATTGAGGGTGGAGGAGGTTAAGGTGTCTGGTTATAGAGCACAAATTACGACACTCAAGTCCATATGTGCAGGTCTCGAAGCCGAAAAGGCTAGGTTGGTTGAGCAGGAGATCAAGCTTTGCGAGGAGATTTATGGACTTAAACTCCAATGCAAGAACTTGAAGAAGGACAGAGTTGAGGTGGTTTCGAAGTTTGTTCCTCATGTTGCAATGGAATTTTACCATAGTGATGAGGTGGGGGAGGTCATTGGGAGGCTGGTGAACGCGGCCATTTCTATGGTACGTGTACGACATTGGAAAAAATTGCCCAGACAAGGAAACCTGTGGTCTTGTCGGAGATACCTTACTATCGTCCAAATTCTGAGCAAGAGTATAATGATGCTGGCAATGCGTTCACTTCAGCAGTATACCCTTTCCTCACTGAAGCAACCAAAGACCCTTCAGCTTCAGTAGAAGATCTCCTGGCAAAGAAACCGAGGAAGATTCAGCCCCCCTCTCCAACCAAGAAGACTGCATCTGTGAGGCCTCCATCTCCATCAAAGGACCCAAATTACTTGAAAAATGCATGAGGGCTGCCGTGTTGGCAATGATTTAGTCTTAAGGGTGGCGTGTACCCTTTTAAACAATGTCCCATTGTGCTTGTTAGGCCTGTGCCTATATGTTTGAACAATTTTTCTTTGCTTCATGCTGGGCTTCGGCCCGTGCTTCGAACAATTGCTTTAGTATTTTTTGTTGGCTTTGACCACGCTTGGTCTTAGTAATACCAGTTAAGGGACAATGTCCCTCCTTGAATGTCATGTTTTTCCTCTCTTTCGCTTAAAATAAACGTACATATACAACCTAAGGTTACAACCTTATTGTGTGTATTTTGGACCAAGATTTTCAGCAATCGTATAATTTGACTGCGACAGAGGGTCGCGACCCACTCCGTCTTCATCCTTAAGATACAAAGGGCTTAGAATACCCTAAGACTTTATAGGAAAGTTAATGTGAATTGTAATGGATGTTATTTGTATACAAGACATGTGTCCTGATTCATCCTTCGACATTGAAACTTGTAAAGTACTTGGCTGAACAAATCTTTGTTGTAAAGAACGAAACAAGAGATTTGAGGGAAATGTGTTATATCATTAATTGGGTAGGGAGGATTACATCATTTTAAGAAATGAACACTAAGACACCTACCATTAATGCCTCTTTCCCCAAGTGAGAAGAATGCGTTACATGAATTTGAAAAAACAAACTGAGTGCTTTATAAATAGTAAGCCTTATATGTAAAACTTACGAAGATTGGTACCATTCCAAGTTCTATCCATGACCTCTCCTTTAAGCGTTGCGAGCTTGTAGGCTCCGTTGCCGTAGGCTTCTGATATTACATAGGGTCCTTCCCATGTGGGCCCTAGTTTTCCTTCGTACTCAGCTTTGCTTGCACTGTTTAACCGAAGGACATATTCACCGGGCTTGAATGTGGAGGGTCGAACTCGGTTGTTGTAGTACTTTTCAAACTTCTGTTTATAGATAACCTCTCTGATTGAGGCTATTTTGTTGGGAATTATAATTTAGAGTTGATATGGACAAAAGATGAAAGATGAAGGACTAAAGATGACAAAGGACAAAGACGACTTGCAGAAAAAGATGGAGAATAAACATTAGGAAAGTATTTGTTTCCTAATACAATTAGAAGTCTTTGTAACCCTAATCCCTCTAGTATATAAAGAGGACATGGGTCATTAGGTTTAGAATGTACGTACAAGATGTAGTCGACTTAAAGGTGTGTGTGTGTCTAGGCGTCAAGTTCCTACAATAGACGCCTAGGGTTTATTAGTGTTTTAGTTTAGATAACATGTTCTACTTGATCAAGGTAGAACATGTTAATTATATTAGTGTTAGTAGAGATTATAAAGTAAAAACCTTGTTGTCAATAACATATGAAGTTTACTTATTCCGCTGCGTATCGTGTATCAATTCATGATTATTGTCTATGTTATTGTTTAACCCTAGAGGCTCTAAACGATCTACACAATTGGTATCAAAGCTTGGGGAGCTCGTTACCTAGGGATTACAAGGTTACTGTCGAAGAAGAGCAGACGTGAAGAAGGTACGATTGGTATTTAATGTTTTGTTCTTAATCGTATTTATTATTATGGTTGCTGCGATAGCAAGGTTTTGGCAACTAAGGTGAAAAACAATACTGCTCATGAAGATTCTCTAATTTAATCTGATTGGTCTATAAATTAAATATTCCAAGAACATGAGTCGGTGGCAACAGTTTCTTTCAATTGGTTTGTCGTCTTCGAATTCAACATTGAATACGTGGAGCTACGGATGATTATGGAAAATTCGAATTCAATATATGTGGAGTGCACGTGATCAAGAATTTTCATTGTGATTTAATTTTACCTCGTACTGACATGCGATTTAATGGGTCGGTTAGAATGATTTTAATGGCTATAACAGTGTTTTGTCGATTGTGAATTACATTGGTCAAATTAATGGGACTGACAGTCGGTGATAGATTCGATGGTGTTTTTATTCGATTGGCGTTTTCATATCACGTGGAGCAGATCAGTTAGTTGTCGATGGATAGGATATATTAGGACTAGTTAATTATTGGTGGAGAATAAAAGTCTTTGATATAGTTCTGCTCATTCAAAGTACTGCTCTCTTCAACGTACTGTTCTCGGATTGAAAGTACTGCTGTTACTTCAAAGTACTGCTTCCCAAAGTACTGTTCGTCTAAAAGTACTGCTGCTCGTCCAACGTACTGTTCCAAAGTACTGCTGCCCCAAGGTACTGTTATATTCAAAGTACTGCTGTGTTTGAATGATTTATGGAGACACGTAAAGAGTTTTATGGTTCAATATATATGCATGATTTACGAGCAGTGAGGGGAAGTACATATGATTTGTTAGATTACACACACAGGTTATTAGTTTCACACACACAAGTTGGTTTTTGTTCTTGAAAGATTAAAGGCTCGTTGGGGATTATTTGAAGAAGAAAAGTGAATATGACTTGTTTGATGTTGTAGTTGAGTTTCACAGGTACACGTTCTTATGTTTGTGTTATTGCGGTGACAAAGACTTGATGAATCTAGCAAGGATGTGTGATCTATAAACTTAAGGTGCTGAATACACACATTTGCTATCACTTAAAGGAGTTACATTGTAGTGCTCAGTGTCTCATATTAGTTGAGGATTTATCACGAGGTCCTAGTAGCCTACTTCTAAGATAAGTTTGGAGTCACGTGGATAGTGCAAGATATAAGACGAAGGTTTGGGAAATTCAACTTCTTCATCAAGTTCGTTATATTTGGTTTTCTTCATCGGTAATCATTACAAGGAGCTTACAGAATTGAAGATTCAAAGAGATGGTAAACATATTAGTTTCAGGGGAAGCTTATTGTTTAATTGTTTAACCATCTACATGCACCACTCAAGGGGAAGTTTTGCATACGTTCCCTATTTGATGATGACAAAAAGGGGAAGAAGATTTATTGAAGATTGCAGCTTGAAGAGCCTTGATGATGTGCATGGATTAAGGGGAAGATCATCTTTCATATCGTTGGTTTTGTCATATCAACTAGGGGAAGATTGTTGGGAATTATAATTTAGAGTTGATATGGACAAAAGATGAAAGATGAAGGACTAAAGATGACAAAGGACAAAGACGACTTGCAGAAAAAGATGGAGAATAAACATTAGGAAAGTATTTGTTTCCTAATACAATTAGAAGTCTTTGTAACCCTAATCCCTCTAGTATATAAAGAGGACATGGGTCATTAGGTTTAGAATGTACGTACAAGATGTAGTCGACTTAAAGGTGTGTGTGTGTCTAGGCGTCAAGTTCCTACAATAGACGCCTAGGGTTTATTAGTGTTTTAGTTTAGATAACATGTTCTACTTGATCAAGGTAGAACATGTTAATTATATTAGTGTTAGTAGAGATTATGAAGTAAAAACCTTGTTGTCAATAACATATGAAGTTTAGTTATTCCGCTGCGTATCGTGTATCAATGCATGATTGTTGTCTTTGTTATTGTTTAACCCTAGAGGCTCAAAACGATCTACACATATTTCTCTTCTTTCTTCAAGAAGATCAAGGTTTTCCCGAAGCCTTTCTTCATTCGTCTTTTCCTCAAAGCTCACAATGCGCTCTGTTTCAATGCTTATTTCGGAAGGTATAACAGCCTCTGTTCCATAAGTAAGGCTAAAAGGGGTTTCCCCATGGCTTGATTTGGGGTGCGTCCTATGTGCCCACAGAACTTGGGGTAGTTCGTCTACCCACCCATGATGGCTTCGTCATAACCTCTTCTCAATTCCATTAATAATGTCCCTATTGGTGACTTCAACTTGCCCATTACCCTGAGGATGGTATACGAAAGTGAATGACTGTTTGATCTTTAGACCTTTGCAAAAGATCGGGAACACCCCTTCGGCGAACTGCTTTCCGTTGTCAGATATGATGATGTGAGGAACCCCGAATCGACAGATTATGTGTTGCCACACAAACTTTTCCATATGCCTTCCTGTTACTGATGCCAAAGCCTTGGCTTCAACTCATTTGGTGAAATAGTCTATGGCTACGACCAAGAATTTTTCTCCTCCTAGAGCCACCGGTAAGGGTCCGACTATATCAATTCCTCACTGACAAAAGGGCCATGCTGAAGTGACAGAGGTCATGTCTTGCTTACGCATTCTTGGAACTTTGGAGTGGATCTGACATGCTTCGCATTTTTGTATTATCTCTATTGCGTCCCTGTGCATGGACGGCTAATAATGTCCGAGCTTCATTATTTTTGAGACAACGGAGCGAGGGCCTGCGTGCAGACCGCAGGATCCTTCATGTACCTCATAGATGATGTTCGAAGCTTGGTTTGGCCCCACACAACAAAGCTATGGGGATAAGAAGGATCTCCTGTAGAGATTATCCCCAATAAGTCTATATTGGGGAGCCTTGACCCTGACCTTTCGCACTAGTTTTGGGTCTTCAGGAAGGATACCACTGATCAAGTATTCCCTTATTGGGGTCATCCAATTGGATCCTTCTTCAAGTATGACATCAGACACTTCGCCTCGTTTGATTGACCTATCGGCCAATACTTCCACTAAAACCTCTTTTGCTAGATGAGCAAATGCCATCAAAGCTAGCTTGCTTAAGGCATCCGCTTTCTATTTTTGGTTTCTACGAACATGTGCTATCTCATAGGATTCGAACCCCTGAAGTAGTTCTTAAGCTTTATTCAAATATTGTTTAATGGTGGGCTGCCTTGCTTCGTAAGAGCCTTTGATTTGATTGGCGACTAGCTGTGAGTCCAAAAAAATGGAGAGGTCACGGACCTCCATGTCTTTTGCAAGTCGGAGGCCAGCTAGCAAAGCTTCGTACTCTGCTTCATTGTTCGTAGCCTCGAACTCAAAATGTAATGCATACGTGTACTCCTTTTTCTCCGAACTAACCAGCATCATACCTGCTCCCGAACCATCAGAGCTTGAGGCTCCGTCTGTGTATAGTTTCCACCCCTCCTTCGTCTTTGGGGGCTTTTCCTTCTGGATTTCCTTGTCTTGGCTAGGTCCGAAAGGTGTTTCAGCAAGAAAGTCTGCAAGTATTTGGCCTTTGACGGAGTTTCGACCCTTGCACTCTATGTCATGTTCTCCCAGTTCGATGGCCCATTTGGCTACTCTACCTGATTTCTCAGGCTTCGACAGTATCTCCTTAATTGGCTTATCGGTCAATACTGTGATGGGATGAGCTTGAAAGTACCTTCTAAGACGCCTTGCAGCATAAACCAAGGCTAGGATCAGCTTTTTCAACTCTGGATAGTTTAGTTTAGCCCCTTGCAGGACCCTGCTAACGAAGTAGATCGGGACTTGCTTCTTATCCCTTTCTGCCAAAAGAACATCACTGATGCTTTCGAAGGATGCCGCAATGTACATGAACAACACCTCGCCTTTGATTGGGGCTGTAAGTGTTGGTAAGATTTCCATGAACTCTTTCAGCTTTTGGAAAGCGGCTTCTGCATCACCTTTCGACAGGAACCTGCTAAGTACTGCGAGTTTCCCGTTTAGGCTTTGTACTTCTTTTAATGAATTTGGAGCTTGTAGATCAGTAATGGCTTTGACTTTTGAAGGGTTAGCTTTGATCCTTTGCTTCATTATCAAGTGTCCCAAGAATTGTCCTTCTTCCACGCCAAAGGAACACTTCTTTGGGTTAAGCTTCATGTTGATTGCCCTCAATTGATCGAAGGTTTCTTGAATATCGGAGAGTAGGTCTTCCTCAGTCCTACTTTTTATTACCATATTATCAACGTAGGCTTCCAAGTTCCTCCCTATTTGCTTGTGGAAGGCTTTTTCTACCAACCGTTGATAAGTTGCCCCTGCGTTCTTCAGACCGAAGGGCATTTTCTTGTAGCAATAGACACCCTTTCCCGTGTAGAAGGTTGTCTTCGTCTTATCTTCCTCCGCCATTTGTATTTGGTGATACCCTTTGTAAGCATCCATAAAACATTTCAAACGGAACCCCGAGAGAGATTCGACCTTCCAATCAATTTCTGGCAGAGGGTAGCAGTCCTTTGGGCAAGCTTTGTTGATGTCGGTGAAATCAACACACATTCGCCACCCTTCATCACTCTTCTTTACCATAACTGGATTACCTACCCAGGTTTGGTATTTTACTTCTCTTAGAATTCTTGCTCGTACAAGTTCATCCACCTCTTTGCAAGCGACTGCGTTTCTTTCAGGTGCCAGGCTTCGTCGCTTCTGCTTAATTGGTTCAATGTGCTTGAACTCATTGAGCTTGTGCTCTGTGCCGAAGGGCTTGCCATCAATCATAAGAGTCCTGGGAACCCCTGTCATGTCTGAGTATGTCCATACGAATACATCCTTGTTGGCTTTGAGTAGCTTCTCCAAGTCTGCCTTGAAGTTGGCAGGGAGTTGCTTTCTGAATACCACCGTTTGTTCTGGATAGAGCTCATTTACCACAATACGTTCTTCGGCATCTGTACAACTTAGAATGGCCTTCGGAGGCTTTTCGGGACTTTCTTTGATCTCTTTACCAACGTCTCCTGCCTTTCCCTGATTATAACTAGAAAATATGGTTCTTATCCCATAAGGTGTATGGAATTTTACCACTGCGTGTATGGTGGAGACTACAATACCCATCTTTTGCATGGCGGTCCTTCCTATCAACAGATTGTAGGGAGAGTCGGACCTTACGATAGCAAATGTGAGGGTTTCTGTCCTTGCGAGCTTGCCTTCTCTAATTGTTATATCCAATGGTATTTCTCCCAGAGGCCACGAATGCTCACCGGAGAACCCTACCAAAGGTATCTTCGAATCAACCCGTTGCGATCTGATCGAAGGCTTGAGCTTAAGGAAGCAATGTTCGTATATGATCTCGCAGGAGCTTCCGCAGTCCATGTAGGCTCTGTTTACTTCTCGGTTAAAAATTAGAACTTTAATGACCACTGGATCATTCGAAAGGACTTGGCCTATGATAGAAGGAAATGTTACCTCCCCTACTTTGTTTACCTCCTGCTTCGTTACCTCTTTTTAAACTGGCTTTACCCCAATGAACCATGAGTATTGGGGCTTCGAGAGGAGTAGTATCTTTAGCCAATTGAGTGTCGGTCATTTTTTCCTTTCCCTTATTTATACCGTTCACCAAATGTACCAATTGCCCGGACTTTACAGCTTCTTCTATTTGCTTCTTTAGCTCCCTACAACTGTTCGTATCATGGCCATAATCTTCATAGAAATGACAATACTTGCTTGTATCCCTGTTTTTACCCTTGCTTGTCATACGAGGGGGTGCTTCGAAAGCCTTAGCAACCCTCTCTGTTGCGAGTATTTCCTTTGGGGACTTAGTTAAGCTTCCTAGCAAACCGTGGTTAGGACCTTTGTACGGAGAAAACCTGTCCCTGTTTTTGTTCTTGTTCTTTGACCCTTCCCACACAGAATGCTTTGAGAACTTGTTGTTGTTGTCTCTATCGATCGGAGCACCGTTAGTAGATACCTCCTTTGCTTCAATCTAAGTATACGTCTTTTCCATTAACCCTTTATAAGTTGTCGGAAGGTCAGTGGATAAGAATTCCACCAAGCTCCGATTTCGAAGGTCATGTACGAAACCCGAAATACGCTGATCTTCATGTAGACCCAAGATCTATAAAGTTTCATCGGTGTACCTAGTGACGAAGGCCCTTGTGCCTTCGTTCTCCTTTTGTTTAATGTTGTGCACCGTGAGATGGTTCCTTGTAAACTTCTTTTGCTGACTGAAGTGTGATCGAAACTTAGCCTTGAGATCGTCGAGGTTGACAATGCTACCAGGCTTTTGCCCGTTCCACCAAATACGGGCAGAATCCCGTAGGGTATATGTAAACATGTGACAGGCCACAGGCATGACCCACTTTTGCATCTTAATAGCCCCTTCGAATAAATGTAGGAAATTGTCCGGATCCCCCTTCCCATCATAAGTCCCAATATGCGAAGGCATTTTCAACCCATCAGGCAATGGGTGGTCTTCTATCCACCTAACGAAGGGTGTAGCCGAACCCATAGGGTCCGAGTATAAACAATTATAGGGTGGTGCATACATAGGAACAGTATTATACGGATTATGGTTTGGGTGTATTCCCATAGGAGTTTGGCTAGGGTAGGACTGATAAGGTGTGTTCATGCCGAACGGGTAACCATTTCCCGTGGCATACGAAGGGTATACCGTAGGATGCCCGAAGGGTATGCTCCCATAAGGTTGAGGGAGACTTCGGTTATTAGGCTGCCCATTTACTGGAGGATATAAACCTTGAGGATAAGATTGAGTTTGGAACGAGGGGTACATACCATTGGGAGGAAGATTTCCTCCCATATTAATTGTAGGTGGATTGCCTTCTACGCTTGATGCGTGAGAAGGCTGCAACGGAACCCCTGCTTCGGTCCTTCCAAGATGAGCTGCTAACAATGGAGGCAAATTCACCCCCGTCTCTTCCCTTTGTTGGCTCCTCCCGTTGGAACCTTCGACAACCGCTCCTTCTCTCCTGGTCGGAGCCCTCTCCGGGACTCCTTCAATCCCAACAGACCTTCTGCTTAGCCTTCGACCCACTGGTGACCCAATCCTTAGGGCCGAGAGTGTTGCTCCTTGGGCCGGAGGCCTAGGCTCCATTTCCATCTCTTTATCATACTCGTCACTTGAGTATTCCAATTCCCTTCGCATCTCAGCATTCCTGACTTGCCTTTTGCGAGCCCTTAGGAGGGATTCCAACGCTTCGTGGTTTGCTTCGACAAAGGCTGGGCTAATAACAGGCTCCGGATTGGCTGATGTCGAAGCATGATGGTTGGGTGTCACTTCTGGGTGAGAACGTGTTGTGAACGTGGAAGCGGTTATTAGGGGAAGGTTGTTGGAGTCGTTGATTGGTATTGGCGCCAAGGTCGAGAAACCCGGTGGGGGAGTATCTTCTCTCCCTTGATCCATTCCGGATATATAGTGAAAGTAGTTGGTTGGCTATAAGCTTGGAAATAACGAGACCAATTGTAGCGGTCTCACGGATGGTGCCACTGATTGTACAATAAATTGCACTACCAGGCCTTCGATGATGATCAAAGGATTTATGGGGTGTTGAGGTTGCGCCAAACTTGTCTTTAACATGAAATAAGAAATACTAAGACACTACGTTAAGTGATTGCGCAGGGGTTGGACCCTGCGAACCACCTCCGGCGTGCGAGTAAGTATGTGATATGGTAAGTTTGTAGTAAATCGAGAGAGTTGAGTTAGCATTACCATGGTTCTTGCCCGTCTAAGCTATTTATAGGGGAGAAATAGGCCTTAGAGGGCAGTCGCACTTGATTCGGAGATCATGGGGGCGTCCCATGATTTGTGGTAACCTCTAGGGCTTTGTGACCCACGATCTCATCCTTGGCGGGAAAGCCCAAGGGAAGAGGGAACGTGGGTGTAACCAGGTCAAGGTGGTTCTCCGTTCTAGTTCCTTCGAAGGAGATACCCCGAAGGGCTTAGGGCTTCGATTGGCGGATTCCCTCATGGTAACCATTTCATAGATGAATGGTTTTACGCCAATGAAATGTTTTAGGAGATTAACCTGGGCCTCCGAAGAGAGGGCTTCGCACAGGCTCGAAGGGGAGTCCTTCGGCCCGTTCGGAGGGTACATCATCAGGAGGGTTATACAATATGAAGGGTGTACGTAGACCAAGGCGCGTCGGTGGAAGTAATGTATGAACACTGCTATGAGCATTTATGCCCTTTCATCAAAGCCCGGCTGAAGGAAACCAACACGCCCTTGGTTGGGTTCGCAAGATAGTCCATTAAGCCGTTGGGGAAGACAGAATTGGAAATCTGTTTCGGAAGTCAAGGTTTGTTTCATAAGACGGTGATGAAATTCGTTGTGGTAAGTTCTCCCTCCCCATACAATATCATATTAGGGCACTCCGGATTAAAAAAGCCACGGGCCATCCCCTCAACTATCCAATCGATGATGAAATTTCCTACTCCGAGAGGCACAGCGACGTTGGTTACTCGGTCGGTCGTAATATCAGAATGTCGCAAATGGGAGGAAAAACAGATGGTTGAAAAAGAGGCAGAGAATGAACCTCAGGATGCCAAAGTAACAGGAGAATTGGCTGGGAGGACAGAGGAGGTGATGGTACATCCGGCATACCCGGATCAACTGGTAACCATTGGGAGAAACTTCTCCCTGGAATGCATAAGGCAGTTGATCACGCTACTCAAAAACAGTCAAGACGTATTCGCCTGGGAGCCTGCGGACATGACGGAAATACCATGACGAATTACAGAGCATAGGCTGAACGTGAATGTCCAAGATCGACCGGTAGCTTAAAAGAAAAGGACCTTTTCGGCAGAAAAGAACCAGGCCATAGCTAAAGAAGTAGAGGAATGGGTGAAAGCCGGGATAGTTCGGCCGGTTCGATACCCTACGTGGATTTCCAACCCGGTGTTAGTAAAGAAGTCCGACGGTAGTTGGAGGATGTGTATCGACTTCAAGAATCTCAACTCGTCTTGTCGAAAGGATTGTTACCCGTTACCGAAAATTGATTGGAAGATAGAGTCGGTCATTGGGTTCTGGTACAAGTGTTTCTTAGATGCTTATAAGGGATACCATCAGGTGCAAATGGCAAAGGACGATGAGGAAAAGACAGCTTTCTATACCAAACATGGGACGTACTGTTATACCAAAATGCCTTTCGGATTAAAAAATGCTGGAGGCACGTATCAGCGTCTGGTGGACTCAGCCTTTCGGTCGCAAATAGGGAGAAACCTGGAGGCATACATGGACGACATGGTGATAAAAAGCAAGACAGAAAAAGAATTATTGGCCGACATAGCAGAAACGTTAGACAATCTCCGAAGGATCAACATGAAATTGAACCCGAAGAAGTGTTCCTTCGGTGTGGAAGAGGGGAAGTTTCTGGGGTATACGGTAACATCTGAAGGTATTAGGGCAAATTCGAAGAAAATTAGGGCCATTGCGGATATGCAATCTCCGAAGTCGCTCAAAGAAATGCAGAGTTTAAGTGGCAAGTTGGCGGCTCTAAACCGTTTCTTATCCAGATCGGCAGAAAGAGCGCTCCCGTTTTTCGACACATTGAAAAATATCACGAAGGAAAATCAAGACGAATACCGCTGGACGGATCAGGCCGAATCAGCTTTTCAAGAGATGAGAAAGATGATCCTCGAACTTCCTTACCTGACATCTCCAAAACCGAAGGAGGACTTGTATGTATACCTGGCTGCATCAAAGGAAGCAATGAGCGGAGTGCTTTTGGTAGAAAGGGACGGGAGGCAAATACCAGTACATTACGTTAGTCGAACGCTACATGAGGCCGAGAAGAATTACGCTCCGGTTGAAAAGCTAGCCTTGGCTCTGCTGCACCTATCAAGGAGACTTAGGAGATATTTCGAAGCTCACTCGATAAAAGTCATCACTGATCAACCCATTAAGCAGATACTGAACAAGGCGGAAGTGTCCGGGAGATTAGCCAAGTATACCGTGGAGCTAGGGGCCTATAACATTGCATACATACCCCAGAATGCTGTCAAGGGGCAAGTCCTAGCGGACTTAATAACGGAAATACCGCTGAACTCGTCCGACCGGGTTCTGATAGAGGGGGCAAGGAGATATGTAACATCTCCGATCAAAAAGAGTGGGTGTTATACACCGACGGAGCATTTAGCAAGTCAGGCGCCGGGGCAAGTCTGGTGCTAATCGATCCAGACCAAACACAATACACCTACGCCATTCGGCTAAACTTTAAAAGCACCAACAATGAAGCGGAGTATGAGGCCTTGTTAGCAGGTTTAAGAATCGCTCAGAAGATGAAAGTGCGAGTGTTAGAAGTCAGGGTGGATTCTAATTAGGTGGCAAGTCAGATTCATGGGGATTTTGTTGCAAATAAGGAAAGCATGATACAATACCTAGCCAAGGCCAAAGAATATATTACGTGCTTTGATCAATTCAAAATTCGAAACATTCCGAGAGCACAAAATCAGAAGGTAGATATACTTAGTAAGCTAGCATCCGTGGCATTCGATCATCTGACAAAAGAGATCCTAGTAGAAGTCCTCGGGAAACCATCGACGAAAGAAGAAGTTGTTAGCGCCATTGTGGAAGAAGAGGAAGATAACTGGATGACCCCAATCATTCGGTGTAAACAGGAAGGTGTTTGGCTGGAAGACCAAAACGAGGCTCGGGCTCTCCGGATGAAGATAAACCAGTATACTATAGTTGACGATGTGCTTTTCAAAAAATCTTACATGGGCCCAATGTTAAGATGTATCGGACCACTTCAGGCGAATTACATAATCCGGGAAGCGCACGAAGGAGCATGTGGGATGCACTCCGGGCCACGGTCCATGGTGGCGAAGTTGATGCAGCAAGGATATTATTGGCCAACTATGCACCGGGACACTAGAGAAGTGATTCAGAAATGTGACTCTTGTCAGATACACGCACCTATTCCGAAGCTCCCAAAAACCGTAATGACTTCAATCATGGCCCCATGGCCATTCTACCAGTGGGGTATGGACGTGTTGGGACCTCTGCCAGAAGCTCCGGGGAAAATCAAGTTTGTTATTGTGGCAATCGACTATTTCACTAAGTGGATGGAGGCTAAGTCGTTGGTCCGAACGACCGGGAAAGATGTCAAGAAATTTGTCTGGGAGAACATAGTATGCAGGTTTGGATTACCGAGGGTAATTGTCACGGACAACGGGAGCAACTTCATTCACGATCCTTTCAAAAGATGGTGCGAGAGGTTGAATATAACCCAGATAAACACTGCTGTGGCCCATCCTCAAGCTAATGGGTTAGTCGAAAGGGCAAACAAGAGTCTTATGAAAGGGTTCAAATCAAGGCTCGGCAGGGAGAGAGCCGGATGGGTAGACGAATTGCCGAACATCTTGTGGGCACACTGTACTTCTCTGAAGACAAGCAACGGATAAACACCATTCAGCCTCACGTATGGTAGTGAAGCGGTTATCCCGGCGGAAATAGGAATGCCAACCTTCTGGACTATGGTAACAGAAGAAAAAGAAAACGACAAGGGAATCTGCCTAAACCTCGACCTACTACAAGAGCGAAGAGAGATGGCTGCAATCCGGGAGGCGAAATACAAGAAGAAGATAGAACAATACTAAAACCAAAGGGTTTGCGCCGAGTCGTTCAAGGTAAGTGTACAAATTTAGATAACTCTCTTAAAATGAAATGTCGTCACAATACACAATTATTTCATTCCAATTATAACTTGTTTCTACTATGATTAACGTAAGAAATGAAAATACCTTCACAATCAAAGGTAGGTGATTTTGTGTACCGAAGGAATGAGGCAAGCAGGGTAGAAAATCAAGGAAAGCTGGGACCCAATTGGGAAGGACCGTACTGGGTCGTGGAAGCATACCAAACCGGATCATACAAATTGGAAACGATGGAGAAAAAAGAAGTGCCACGAACATGGCATGCCGTCAACCTTAGAAAGTGTTTTTTGTAAATGTATGACTAATATATCTAATGTAACGTCCGAAAGGACTTGATTGACTATTTGAATGACAAATGCAGCTATCCCACCGTTAAAGGGGAGCAATTTTCTCTACATATCATGTTCTTACATTACTTATTACATTCTGAACATAAGCCGAAAGTGACCCCTCCGAGAGGCTCGCGACCTCCGGAGATCAGTGGTCAATGTTCAAAGATGGTTCATACCCAAAAAGAGGTTGCCATACAACTATGGCAAAAAGGCCGAACGGCACCCAAAAAGGGGACGCCGCACAACTATGGCAAAAAGGCCAAACGGCACCCAAAAAGGGGTCGCCGCACAACTATGGCAAAAAGGCCGAACGACACCCAAAAAGGGGTTGCCGCACAACTCAGGCAAAACGCCTAGAGTTGACTCACGCCCAAAAAGGGGATGACCAAAAAAGGCCAAGGCAAACAGGCCGAAAGGCCATATAGTCTCAAATCTCTAGAAGGCACAAAATAAAGTGGCCGTGCCAACCCAAGGAGTGAGTCATCGCGGAACGCGAGTAATATAATACAAAAAAAAGACGCAACGCATTTTGAAACTATGAAAGCAACTGGCACAGACAATCTCAAAAGATAAACAAAATAAGCATACGATTCATGCAATTCATAAGTTGTTACATTCATCCGAACCATTGTAATTGTTCACAAACCTAGTCAAACGGCCCCAAAGCCTTACATTTTCCAATGATTGTTGCCAAGGTAACAAGGATTTAAAAAGATTCACATAACATCCGGAGTGGCTTGAATCCGTAGTCAAAACGGAGACACCCAGACGTTACAAACAAACAACTCTTTTCAGGGAGCAGTGACATTTTCCTCCGCGGTAGTATCTTCAACAGAGGGCCCTTCAGTGGAAGTAACCTCGGGAATAGGTCCGGTAGTCTCAACGGGCCTGGATGGAGCGGGATCAAGAAAGATATCCATTATTTCGGCAAGAGATTGTGGTAAGCGTCACTGATCTTCTTGACATATGGATATTCCGCAACGAAGAGTTCATCATACAAAGGCTGGAATTTTTCTTCGGCTTCCATGTCCAAGTTATCCACCTCTTCCAGAACCTTAGCCACTTTCCCCGGCGAACGGTCCATGGAAATACCATCTAAAAATCGGGACTGAGAAGACAGGCTGAAGGGAACAGCCAAGCCTTGTTTGTACTCGTGACTATCCAAGAGCCGACGGACCATTTCCGAAAAAAAAAAACTCCTTCACCACCTTAAACCATTTCATTTCCATTTGGCCCAATTTGACGGCCAGGTCCTTTCTCTCCTGATGAAGTTCTGAATTTTCTTTCTCTTCCTTACCAAATTTGACCTTGGTCTCATCCAACACGGATTCCAACGCACTGATCCGCTCCACAGAAACCTTCCTCTCTTCATCCCTCTCCTTCTCCAGCTTTGAGATACGAACCATTAGCTCCGACTCTCTCATCATACAGTTAGTATGCTCATGCCTCAGTTTCTGAAGCTCCTTCACCTCTTGGGCTGCATTCCTGCACTTTTCATGGGTGCGATACAATTCCTTGTACTCCTGAAGGAGGGACTCAAATCGGAATAGGATATCCGACTGAGTTGCGGCCCCCCGGCCCAACAACATCTAGGCCCTCTGAGCAGCCTCCGCATCACCCAAGCTTTCCAGATATGACTCCTCCCGGGGAGTAGGCAAATTTAGCATTAAGTCCCTGCAGACTTTCCAGCCATCCAAACGGTCATCTTTCCTGATCGACCACCCCGGGACAAACAATGCTTCCGGATTATCATCACCTGTAACCTTTTCCTTGCCACGGCCGGAAGCAGCAGTAGAGGAACCTCCTGAAAGAAGAGTAAACAACATGACCGTTATTGAAACTTAAAAAAAAAAAAAAAAGAGCACAAGATAAACGCATCCGAATAGCTTACCAACATCAGCAGCTTCAAACACGGGGCCCGCACCCTCAGCAACCTCCACTCATTTCCTCATCTCCTCCGGACGCAATGACCGAATGGGGGCAGGGTTAGGAATGGCCTCCGAAGAGTCTTGATCCAGATCCACCACGTGGATATCCTCTGTCGGCCTGCTTCCTTTGGCCGGATGGATCACGCCGCTTCCTCCCTCGCCACGCTGGACGCGAATTCTGGTCTGGCTGACCTTTCCTCCCTGCTGAGACTGAAGAGTCAGTAGGGCGGCAGCTTGTTCTTGTTTTCTTCGTTTGGCCTCTAGAACTCTCTCATCAGCCACCTCAACCTTCTTCTGTTCGGTCATTTTTTTAGGAATATCAGCATTGGAGGGGGCTGGGGCGGTAAAATGTAACACATGGGACTGACCCTCGTGGTATTCATCTCCCTAGACCATGGAGGCACCCTTTCGGATCTTGGGCTTGATCAAATACTCAGACATTGTTATAGCTACGGAAAGTAAGAATGTAAGACAGTTAGAAATAAACATGCATGAATAAACAAAAACAAAAAAAAGGGAAAAGACAAAGGCTGAAAGGCTATACCCTTTCCCTCGGCATCCCTAAGCGCCGCCCGATAACCGGGATGCTCCCAATGAGAAGTCAGCCCAACGGCATAAAGAAAACCTGGAGGAATTGGGATAAGATCGATCACATTCTCAGACAGCCTATCGGCATCTTCAACATTAAACTCACCCTTAGGAAAGAGACGGCTCGAAGGATTTTACAAGTGACGGCCTTAGATCCCTTTCTGACGCCGTCAGAGCGGCGATTACACAGATGAAACCCTAAACCACGGCGAGTTGACGACGTCAGAGGCTATAACCTGACGCCGTCACAACTGTATTCCTATATATATTTTTGAGAGTTTTCATTGTAAAGTGTGACATCTTTTGGAGAATAAACCCTAGTCGAATTTCAACAGCTTTGTAAGGGTTTTTCAACCCTTGAACCTTATGCTTTATTGAAGATAAATTATTCGTTTAATCATTCAATATGTGTTGTTTGATTAATTGTCTATCTTTTCTTCTATCTATCATGCTAGCTTAATTTTGTTTGTGGTTGCTTAGATCTAATGAAACCTAGTTATTGAATATTGATTTGTTGTCTCTTGTTTAGTTGATTGTTATCGCGTTAGGTTAAGAAAACTAGCTGACCTCTTATATATAACTAGCTTGAACGTCTTAAAAAAGCAACCATAGAGTGCACTATTGGTTTTGTTCGTTGTATTTATTGCGTGAATTGCGGCTTGTAAATCCTAGAAAACTTAATGGATGTTAAGGGATTTAGGGGGGACTAATATTCATAGAGTTGGGGACTTCGGAACCTCCCCACGACTAATAATAAGGAATACGACGCTTCAACTAAAACAAGGACGTGACAATTCAACGAATCAATAGGAGATAACTAGGGAGTAACTAAATCTAAGTAAACACGCTTTTCCTATTATAAGAAGTTCACCAATTTACTTTTTCTTGTTTTTAGTTTTTAAATGAATTTTTGGGTTAGTAAATTAACAACTAATTCCGCCCATTCCTTCAAAATCGAGATTTTAATTGCTTTCAAAAAAATAAAAAAATACAAAAAGAATCATCCCTCACCTTTAGACCTATCTCGTCCTGCATCTTGACCTAACAACACTATTCCCCTAAAGAACGATCAATCCCCCGGACCTATCTATACTACACTACAATGATCAGGTACACTGCCTGGAGGATTGCAAGCTTCTCAAGATCCCTTGAGAAGTAAAACCTTTTGCATGGACGCAATCCTCGCATCAATAAAATTACTCTTTACTAATTTATTTAATTGTATATATTTGAATAAATTTTCGACGTAGGTGGTGATGCCGATGAATGCAGGAGGGAATCATTGGTTCACAGTAAATATTGATTTAAGGATATCCAGTTTGTTGGTTCTCGACTCTATGCCTAGCAGTGAACGTTGTGAAGATTTAATAAAGTATGTACTAGAATGGACCGGAGTTCTTAACAATTGTTTAGAAGAGCTAGGACATTTCACAAGAACACAACGTTGGCACTACAATTTCGAATTCCATTACAATGACCAAAATTATCTGATCCCACAACAAGGAAATTTTAAAGATTATGGAGTCATCACTTGTTGGCTCGTACATGAGTTTGTTACGGGTAGGTTTCCACCAAGATGGAATGCTCATGATGTTGTAGGCTTTTTCACCAATGTTAGATATAGCATGGCTAAGATGTTTTACGACCATCGCTGTGAGGAGACTAGTATGTGTGGATATGTTTAACTAAGATCATAGTTGAAGTTGTATATATTTTATGTTTAACTTTTATTTGATATAATTTTCAAACTTTTATTCAACTTTTATTCAACTACATGAAGGACACAAAACAAAGAAAAAAGATGACGTTGACTTAAATAAACAATATTCGGGGCACTACACAATATTCGGGGCCACCTTCCCTGATGTCTGAATTTTGCGGAGAATAGCCGCTTGAAGAATACCAGCAGGACCGGGTATTATCCTAGCTGGGTTGTTTGAAGAGGTTGAAGAACCCACAACATTATGTTGGGGGGCGTATGTTGTGTCCCTTTTTGGTTTGGGTGGAACAAATTGTGAGTTGTAGTATCCTTTCGTGTATCCGGTTTTGTTTTGTCGGGACATTTTGTGAATTATAAATTTTTTGTAGAGAGTAGCAATGTCAACAATGTGGATATGTGTTTAGAGAAATCGAAATACGAATGAGTTTTTATAGGTAAATTTTAATGGAGTTGTCAAATCCATGTCGGTATAAAGAAAATCTCCTTGTCATATTTCGCGTAAAATATTACGCGTACACGCTACTGTCATGGAATTGTCAAATCAATGTCAGTATACAGAATATGAACTGTCAAATCTTTATCATATTTCGTGTAATAAATTACACGTTCACGTTGTTTTCATGGACTTGTCAAATCAATGTCATTATATAGTTAAAAAAACTATTACAGTTGTAGTATAATAAAATTGGCAAATTCATTTCTAGACACATATATAAAACGTAGAACATAAAACACAAACAAATAGCATTAAATAGTTAAAAAAAACTAGCACAGTTGTAGAAACTTGAAAGACATACATTGATAACGTTAAAGACACAAACTAAACCATATAGGTATTGTTTTGTTGATTAAGAAGAATTAGTGATTCTTTGTATGGGTTGTTGATGCAAATGATGTTCTAAAAACGTTATTTATATCTTTCGATAACTCCACATTTTGATGATAACAAAATGTGAAAACACTTTACGTCAAAATTAACGTAAAAAAGTTTTTAGTCGAAATGTCCCGTTTCTAGGTAAATCACTCTAGGTAAGAATAAACAAATTTACAATTTGACAAATGATCAAAGAAGTGAATTTGTGTTTCAAACTTCACATTCTTAATGTGACAAAATATTTTTTTTTCAAAAATATACTTTACAAATTATTTTTGAATTATAAAGAAATGTTTTAATTGGAAAAATAAGTTTAAAATTTATAACAGCTATTTTTTCCCCCAAATCAGTTTCAAACTTCCCCAAATAAACTTTCACCACTAAAAACAAAAAATGGAGTGTCTCTTATCTACCGTGTGGTATTTAGCGGTACCGTCCCACTATAACGGACAAATTTTTTTCTGCCTATAAATACCAGCCTATTTCACAGTTTTTGATCATCCTTTTTCACACACAACTTTTTGAGTTTAAATCTCTTATCACATTTACTCTCCTTTGATCATTTAGTTAGTTTTCTTTTGTTTAAAGAATGATCCTATCATCAAACCAAGTGATCACCTTCATTCCTCTACTAGTGCTAGAGAAGAACACAAAGTATCAAGAAGATACAAGGTGTTGTAGTCATAGTGTAGTGCACTTGTAACATTTGTTACATACTTGTTGTATTTTAGCATACACAAAGTTGGTTTTCTTTTGTTTAGGTTGTGAGTGTGGATCATTGTGATCTTGTTGAGATCTTGGTGATCTCTTGTAGCTTGTGTGCTTGTGTGTTGATCAAGTGGATCAGGGTAGATCGGGTAGATCGTGTGAAGTATGTTGATTGTGTGATTTAGTAAGACCGTGTGGATCGTGGTAGATTGGTACTAGCTAAGAATAGTACTCGACATTTAGCTTAGTGTCGGAAATTGTGATAAGCGACGTGTTAGGATATCTGGGAAATAAGATTTTCATTGTTGCTGCCGATAGTGTTAAGCTGGTTCCTGCCGATAGCTTTGGTTCCTGCTGAAAGCTCATTGCTGCCGACAGTGTCATCTTGTTCCTGCCGATAGTGTTGTTGCTGCGGATAGTATTATTTGTTATCCGCATATTTAGAATGTTTGTTAAGATTTATTTTTAGAAGAGATTGTTGTTTATCTCTTCACACGTTTTCTTGTAGAACGGGTTAGGGTTAGGTGATCTTGTTAGTATAAAAGATAAACCCGTCTATGAGTTTATGTACGCCTTTAACGTTTTTCAATATTCAATATCACAATTCCTAGTTCATAGTTTGATCCATAGAGGATCATTGTCATTTAGAGTTTTCTTCTTTATTATACTTGCTGTTTAGTTTCCGCATAAACACTTGTATAGCATACAGAGGTTCTTGTTTACACCAAGCTCAATCAAGCTCGAAGTACTCGATCCTACACGACGTTGTACGATTTTCTCCACCTGAAGGGAGCCTTTGTTGACATAGTGCTTAGAACTCTCGAGTTGGGCACTCGGGGAGTAGAGTAGGGCGAAGAAGAGCTTCGTGACCGAACCACTATAAATCTCGTTGTCTCGGTTTGATCTTTCCATCTCATTTCTTTATACTTATTGTTGATGTTAGATAGTATAGCTTAGTGTTCATAATGGTGTTGATTGATTTCACAAAAGAATTGAATCAAAGTTTTTCACAAGTAAACTTTTATAACTAACGAAAAACTGGTAAAACTATTCAACCCCCCCTTCTAGTTTTCCACAATTGGTACCAGAGCCACGTCAGGCAAGATTTTAAAATAAATTGTATTTTAAAACTTGAATCGATCAATGGATTTCGACAAATGTCAAGAAGGGCAATCTATGCAAAGACCACCACTTTTTGAAACCAATTGTTTTATTTATTGGAAAACAAGATTCGAAACGTATGTGAAATCAAAAGACATTGATCTTTGGCATGTTATTACCGAGGGTGACTTTCAACCGATTGAAAAGAATCCGGAAACAAAAAGGGATGAAATAGTTCCCTATAATAAACAAAATGACAGCCTTAAAAGAAAACTAGCCAAAAATGATGAGGCTAAAATGATGATTTACAATGTTTTTCCGAAAAAGAAATTTGAAAGAATTTTTATGTGTAACACGACAAAAGAAATTTGGAAAACTTTGTTAGTCACTCATCAAGGTAATAATCAAGTCAAAAAGAACAAGATAGTTTTTCTTGTGCAACAAGATAGTTTTTCTTGTGCAACAATATGAACAATTTTACATTCCGGAAGATGAATCTATTGATAATGCCATTGCTAGATTTAATACTATTATTACTAGTCTTAAAGCTCTTGATGAAGGTTATTCTAGCAAGAACTATGTTAGTAAATTTCTTAGGGCTCTACATCTGATGCGCTCCATTGAATCTTTAAATTTATAAACAAGAATTACCGACTAACTAGGAACACATTCGGGCAAGTATACCCTAGTCATATGTAGTATTGAGGTTGGTAAGTCAAGGTCGTCCCAAGAGACTTGGTTGCACTCAAGTGTCGTTTGTTTGTTTAAGCAAGTAACAAGTTGATGGTTATGATTGTCACGGATCAAACCAACAAGAAAAGCAATATAAGAACAATCACACAAAGAACATACATGTTTGGACAAATGATCACATGGATATTAGGATGGTTAGTTTGGAAAACATATTATCAAAAGTAATCCTTACGACCTTTAGAACCAATAATAATTTAGTGTTTTATAAATCAAATATGTATAAGCCTCAATCAAATGGTCATGTCATTAGCCTTATGCCTATAACAAGAAATAATCCTTTCGAACTTTAGACTTTGATGTTATTAATTCGTGAAGTTCCATTTACTTGAAAAATGATTAGAACACATATTCAAAAGATGTCTTTCGACCCTTAATCTAAATTAAACTTTCACATGTCATGTTTATTAAGTTTCTCATTGTTAGACCCGTTTCCCGGGTATTGGGACCCCACCCTAGATGAAGTTGATCCGAGCCTAAGTATGTTTGACTAAGAGTATGTGGTTGTCTAAGGGCAAATGGTTATAGTATTAAGTGTTAGTCCGTTATAGCCTAGATGCGGCGTATCCAAGAAGTTACATGCGGCGTATGGTAGAATGGAAAGTAAAACCGACTGGTTATAGTCCATGCGCCGTATTGGAGAAGGAGATACGGCGTATATAAGGGGTAGCATGGATGCGGCGTATCTATGCAGATAGATACGGCGCATCGACCTTAAATAAGCAGAAATGACAGAATTGCCCTTGTAGCTAGAAACTTCCCCATTTATCTATAAGTTTCCACACTCTCCTGTAAAAGAGAGTGTGTTTCCTGTGAATGTCAAACCAAGGAGAAAAGGAGGGAAAGATAGAGCTAGGTGATGGCTTTTAATGAAGAAGATAAAGGACCTATGTTTATGATCTTTCTTAGCTTTGATTATCAAGTAAGTAATCCCTCTCAAGTTAGTGATTTAAGCGGGAAATCATCATATGATGTGGGTATGATCATATGATGATTTGATTAGAAAGATGATTATGTTTTGATGGGTTTTGATAACCCTTGTTATGTTATTATTTGTTATGTTGTTAGGTTTTTATTATTTATGAAGGATGGTGATGATGATGATGGATCATTGTGATGATGATGTTCTTGATGTGTTGTGTAGCTTGGTTTGAGGTAAGTAAAATGATGATAGCATATGTTATATGAATTTCTATCATATTGTGTTATGTATGTTTATGTTGAGAAGATGAGCTTGGTTGATGTTTATGTGATGCCATGTTTATGGCTTATGTGATGAGATGATGCTATAAGATATGTTGATGTTATGTGCTAGATGAGACTTGAGTATGTAAGCCATGATGTAAGTGTTTATGTATATGATGCATTATGTGGATTGAAGTATAATGGTATGTTATAGTAGTTTTACTTACTAAGCGTTATCGCTTACGGTTTAGTTTTCTAACCATTTTGTAGGTTGGCATGTTTATGTGGAAGGCTTGGATATGTGGATTAAGAGGTTGGATTAGCAAGATTAAAGGTAGTGTTTAGTTAGGAGCTTAGGTAGTATACCGAGCTCATGAGCAAAGTTGTACCCCCGTGAGTCAAGTAATGTTTTATAAAGTGTAGCCGCATGGCAAAGTATATGTTAATAGTTGTATGTCAATGTGGTAGTCATTTGATAAGTCAAAGTATGGTTTATGTGGTTTTGAGTAAAGTTAAAGGGGCGTTTGGTTTGAGTGTAAACGTACCCATTTTGAGTAGTAAACGGGTCAAGTGTTATCGGAACATGTTTGATATGTTAAATGAATGATTTCTGGAAAGTTTGGTGTAAAACGAAAGTGGTATAAGTGGTTTGTTGTGAAAATGGGTGTGTTGAGTATATGCAGGTCTTCCTGCTGATGTTCTGTGCCGGATGGGTAGATACGGCGTATCTAGTATATTAGATGCGACGTATCAGAAGTTTAAGGCGATGCGGCGTATCTAGTATATTAGATGCGACGTATCAGAAGCTTAAGGAGATGCGGCGTATCATTTCAGGTTGATACGGCGTATGGCCTCTCAGTTTTGATACGGCGTATCCCTCAAAAGGATACGGCGTATCTTTGGTCACAGAAGGGCTGTTTGGTAGTGTTAATAGAATTGTGTGAAATGTTTTGAAGGGTTTTCAAGTATACGTTCTTGCAAGTATTTTTAAAGGGTTAAATGTTATAAGTTCTGGTTATTAATTGAAGAATTTGTATGAGTCCGTTTTAGTCAAATGTTTCCGCGTCAAAAGTCAAAGTTTTTAGTATAAGCGGGCACGAGGTGTAACACTCATACAATCGTCACAAAGTACAAGACCAAAACATTCGTCGACTAATGAATTGAAATCAACCACTATTGAGAACCCTTTCGACATTTAGACTCAACAATGATTAATCAAGACAATAAACAAGACAAGTTCCAATTTAACCAAATATGATGTTATCATCATATTCCAAACAAATACTACAAATATACAAACATCCCTTTATCACAAGTTATCATAATATCCAAACAAGTATACAAAATTATTCCATGGTTATTTCAATCAAACACAAAGATTCAACAATCATGGTAATCATAAACATCATGAAATATAAAAGTAACAAGGTTTACCCAAAGTATGAATTACAGTAGGCAAATGTAAAGGATTTATAGCAACCTTCAAGCCTCCAATCAACTATACGCTTTCTACCAAGCCGGAAAATAATACCCAGCACCTTCTTCCATGTGTTTGAGCCTTCTTCTGAAAATGGCAGAGGTTGGAGGTCTTTGGGGAGAGATAAGTTGGTGAAAATTCGTCCTTAAGGGTGGAGGGTAGAATTTCACAATGAAAACCAAGCCTAAGCACTCATATATATAGTAGAAATCAACCCTTAGCCTCTAAGTATGAAACTTGAGCACTAAGTGTCATAAAATACCAGGAAATAGAGTAAATGGAGGTAAGTGATCGGGCTTGGGGCTTAATGACACTTAATAATGCATTAAAAATAACTTGGGAAGATCAGATTGGTCCATCCGATCGGATACGGGACTATACCGATCGAATGGATGAAAAAGTTAGCTCCATCTGAATCGTTTGCGGGCAAATAACGATCGGATGGAGCATTTTCGCCAGAAATGATACAGACAAAAGTTGTAGATCCTTCTCTCCCGGTTCCGTGGCCGCTTGAATCATCTAAATCCGAGTTCGTATGCTCAAATTATGGCCAAAATGGTGGAGGTGTGTCGGGAACAACGAGTCTTCCATTATTTCTTCGTTTTAGCTTCTTTTCTTCATTTCTTTTCTCGTTTTCCCTCTTGTGCTTTATTTCTGAGTCTTTGGAGTGACAACTTCATGACTTTATCTTCTCGAATATACTCCAAGAGACTCGCTTTTGTTGGGAATTCTTCGTATATGCCTAAATCTTCATTTATTGATAATTTCTTCGTCTTTTTCTTGGTTTTCTTTGTCGTGAGCTTCCATGAACCTAAAATAGAAATTATACTTCATTAAGTACCATAAGTTCATAAAAGTGATCAATATATATGCATAAAATCCACGATAACGCTCCTAAAAATATGTACAATTTGAGCGTTATCAACATCCCAAATGGAGAGCAAAGGTCACTGCCATTGAAGAGTCAAAGAACTTGACGACATTATCACTTGATGAACTAATAGGAAACTTGAAAGTTCATGAAATGATAATCAAGAAAGACCCCGACATAGTCAAAGGCAACAGTGAAAAAGTTAGATCTCTAGCATTGAAAGCCAAGAAGGAGTCTAGTGATGAGGAAAGTTCGGATTCCGATAGTGAAGACGAAGAGTATGCACTAGCGGTTAGAGACTTTAAGAAGTTCTTTAGAAGAAGAGGTAAATTTGTAAGACAACCTCGTGATGAAAAGAAGTTGTTCCAAAAGAACCGGAATGACAAGAAAGAAAAGAGTGATAGAAAATGCTTTAGATGCGGAGAAACAAACCATCTCATCGGAGAATGTCCTAAACCACCGAGAACCAAGAACCAACGAGCACTCGTAGGAGGTTCTTGGAGTGATAGCAGTGAGGAAGAAGAAGTGAAGCCAAATGTCGAAACATGTCTTATGGCTCAAGCTTCAAATGAGGTACATTCCGACTCTTCTTACTATAGTGATGACAATTCGTCAATAGATGATAATATACTATATGATGAATATAATAAATTATGTAAGGTAAGTTCTAAAATCATAACTAGAAACACAACACTAAAAGTAACATTGCATGAACTCGAAGTGCAAATTTTAGAACTAAAAGACCAAGTAAAAAGACTTGAGAAAAATAAAGAAATAGATATTGGATGTAGGTCATGCATATGTCTTCGAGTAGAGAATGAAAAACTCAAAGAAAATGTTGTTAAAATCATTAAGTTTGAAAAAGGAACAAAGACACTTAATGACATGCTTGAAAACGTTAGGTATAGTGAACATGCCGGAGCGGGCTTAGGATTTGACCCAAATAAAGCTTCTACAAGTGTATGTAAACAAGTAAAATTTGTAAAATCTGGAGAATCTGAAATTACAAAGGAAGACGACACCATTAATGATGGGAACGGCACCACTAAATTTAGTAGTACCGTGGTACCGCCAGCTGCTAAAGTCAGAACAAGGTCGATTTTAAAAAATAACTTAAGTCCTAAACTGAGTCACATAGTAGTTAAACCTAGCACTGATAAAAAGAAGGTCAAAAGCCTTTATGAACCTTTATCAACCCCTGGGCTTGGATTTGTAAAACCCGATGCTAGGTCAAAAACTCCTCCACCTAGACAGACAAATGTTCCTAAACCTCGGTCAAGAATTCCTCCACCGAGAGGTAACTTTAGAAGACAAAGTGTTGATATAAATAATGCCTAAACACGTTATTAATATTTTTCGATATCCCTACGTTTTGATAATCACAAAATGTAAAATCATTAATCGGAAAATTATGACGTAAACAAGTATTTAGTTGTAAATATCTATTTCTACAACTCAAATCACTTAAGGTATGAATGAACTAATGCTTAATGCATTATATGATCAAAGGAACATTTTCTTAATAACTAGATTTTTTATAAAACATCAAAAACATTTTATATATTTTTTAAAAACATTTTTGGTATTAAATAAAAATGTTTTAATCTTTTATAAAAATATGAATTCAAATTTTTAACCAAAATCAGTTAAAATGTTCCAGAAAAACCTTCCCCACAAAAGGACAAAATTGGCCAACGTTCAGTAGGGGCGGCCCCCTTAATAATTAAGGGGACCGCCCCCTATTTAAGGGGACCGCCCCCGCTCCAGTAGGCCTCCAGCTGTCCAGTTTTTCTCCTATAAATACCAGCCTTCTCCTGGATTTTTACTCACCTTTTGCACACTAAAACTTTCTGTTCTAAATCCTTTCTAAACATTGTAAATCCTTTGATCATATTTTCTTAAGCATTGGTTTCTAAGTGATCCAAGCTTTCACCACCAAAAGTGCAAAAGAAGAACTCTACTTCAACTAGTGAAGAAGTGTTATTACTTACCTCATTCAATTGTGTTGTTGTGTAAAGTATTGTATAGTTGTGATTAGTAGATCTAAGTGTAATTACGTAGTGGTGTTGTAAATTAGTTGTGAAGTAGTTGTGAATAAGTAGTTGTGAAGTAGTTGTGAAGAAGTAGTCATGAAGAAGAAGTCGTGAA